>CM061145.1:24249834-24492334 GCA_030710495.1 Labroides dimidiatus
ATTCTGAGTTCTGACTTTTTCCTCAGAATAATACTACTTAAAAAAAGAATTTGGTCGTTATTTTTTTACCAGTGGCCCCAATCCTCTTTCATAAATAAAATTTGAAAAGGAACATTTAGAAAGAAAAAAAGACTGCGTAATATAAATGATGAGGTAGCCATAATAATGAGTTTCATAATAATACGTCACTAGGTCATGATTAAATCATCATTAAAATGTCTTTCTTTTTTAAACTTCTTTTTTAAATTGTTCATAGTCGTCCGTAATCTTGTGCCAAAAGTAAAAAAAAGAAGGTTTGTTTGTTTCTCTCCTCAATATGGTCGTTTGCGTTTGTTCCTCCTGACCGATAGATGGCCTTGATACTTTTCTACCTCCCGTTCGCATTTCTACTTCCGGGGTAAACGGTTTTGTGATTGTGGGCATGTTTGGCGGATTGTGGTAGCAGACTGGAGTCCAAAGAAAAGATAGTAATCGTGAACTCTTTATTTTTATTTTTATTTTTTTTAGCTCTGGTTGAGTTTCGGAATATACACCAGCAACATGACTGAGGTAAGTCCAGGTTTTAGATCTTCTTCTGCTTCTTTGCCTCAGCACAATGTGCAACACGTCGGGCCCGGCTAATTGCTGGGTTACGTTTACAGCACGATTTCATGTGTACTGTTTTACATTAAATGTGAAACATTTTATGAAAGCTGTCGTTTGGGTTACGCGAAGGTGAAATTTTAATACATCATTATGTCTTCATCAGGATGTCCAGAAGCACTCAGTCCACACTCTGGTCTTCAGATCTCTGAAAAGGACTCATGATATGTTTGTGTCTGACCACGCCAAATCCGTCTCACTGGACGATGAGAGGTAACTGTAGCTTCACATTAATTCCTGCAAAAGATTTGGAACATTTTTGCCTGTGTTGGAACGGACTCCCGATTCTTTATGTTTTGATACAGATAGGATAGTTTTGGCTTGACATAGTAAGGTGAAGTACTTTGGTCTGTGTTGTTTGCTGCAGTCAGATTTGAGGGAAAGACACGTTTAGTTTCCATATGTTTGTTTTCCTAGATAATGAGAAATGTTTCACAAATCATAACATTTCTTTAATCCCCATTCAGCCCTCATTAATCTTTTATTGATAGACTAAGTGTGATTTTATAAGCTCGTTTATAGTAATTGCTTCGAAAGTATCATTCTTTCTGGGACCGGGTATGTCCTTGCAATGTGCTTTGTGTTGAATGTTAAGGGTTCGTTTTTAAGGATCAAATCTGTATTTATGTAAAGTCTTCATAAAGCCAAAATTAAAGTTGTGAGACAGATCATCAAGAGATCACAGTGTGGTGACTTACAAACATTTGTTCGGGTTTTTCCTGTAAGTCAGTAACTGGGAAAGATCACTTTATGTCTGATTTATGTCATGCAGTGATGCAAAGTTTCCTTATTAGATGTTACTTGTGAGAATTTGGTCTTTTATCTTCCTCTACAACTTCCAAGATAACTGAACTGGCTATTAGTAATATAACATGCATTGTCCAAGAGGAAGTTCATTTCACCATCACAAAATCACACTTGTAACATTTGAGCTGAGTGTGCATAGAAATAGAGTTGAGAAAATGTGCTTCACTGTCTAATTTCTTTGCAGTTACAACATGAAAATGAGTGTGAAACTGAAATCGGACTATGGTGCAGTCTTACATATGCCAGTTCTGAAAGAAGGAAAAGACAGAGTTTCTGGCAGTGTACAAGGTCAGCAGAGCTACACACAGCCAGGTGAGAATGAAAAACTATACTCTCACAATACGCACAATACTCTCTGCATGATATTAGATAAGTTACTGAATATATATATTCAAATAAATAAACAGATGTCCTGTCATTGAATCAGCTGATTGATGCTTATTTGCAATGTCTTTTAGGGGATGACCCAGATTACCTGATCACAGGGACACATGCTTATCCCTCTGGTCCTGGTAAGTTTAGTGTTAACAAATCACTAAAATGCATTTGGTCAGGACCCTCTTACTGAACCCATCATATTCACATAACAGGAGTAGCTTTGACCGCGGACACAAAGATGCACAGGAATCCAAGCGAGGGAGGGGTCCACTCCATGGCACTTGCTTTGCCACCCTCACAAGCCAGGTAAATATTTCATAATATCTTATTTCCTCCACAAAGTCTAAACGAGAAGTTATTATTAATGTGGCCGCTGTTTTAAAACACTAGACAGGACGCAAGCCGCACAGCAGCCAGTGTCGCTGACATCCATCGACATGCAGGAGGAGCAGAAAGATCTCACCCTCTGTCATCAGCTGTGGTGGGTCTCATTGTATTACTACGTTACTTTGTTGTTGTAAAGTCTGTGTAGTAAATGATGCAGCTCAAATAATGAAATGTTACATTTCAGTCACTCTTGGAAGGAGGAGGCACCAGAAATTCATCACTCATGAGGAAAGCACCAACCATGCCGAAACCTCAGTGGCATCCTCCATGGAAACTGTTCAGGGTAATCATCTCCCATTCAAACTGTGGGGCTGTGTTTAGCTTTCATCTTTATACCTGATGTACTGATGCCTGCAAATGGGATGTGTCCTCTGTTTAAAATTTAACTGCTGCATGTTTATCTTGTAGGTCATCAGTGGTCATCTTGGCTGGGTGAGGTCTATTGCTGTGGAACCTGGGAATCAGTGGTTTGTCACTGGGTCAGCTGATAGAACTATTAAGGTGAGTTAAACTGAAAATAACACAAACTCTCACAGAGAATTTGGTGGCCATCACCACCATCAAATTCCTTACCGCCACCTTTCACGTCTTTTTCAATGTAGTGTTTTTCTGTCTGGATTTGTCATTGTAGTTATAAGTAACTTCAGTTGGACGCAATCACCAGCAGTGGCGGTGATGCTGTGTAACTTTGCACTGGCTGACTTGTCAGGGCGTCTTTGATTGTCTATTTACCATAGCTACAGTCTTTGGCAGTGATTTTCAAACTGGGAGACCTAATGTTATGGCAGTGAGGCCACGGGATGCCTAATGCGTAGCTCAGGTAGAGCACGTGTCATTAAAGGATGTTTTAGATGTTCATCCATCATTTCTCTTCACTGTGGGGTTTGACTCTCGGTTCTGTGCGCAGTGAGCTCCCTATTTGTGTCAGCACTGGGCACTTGCTGACCCTCACAACAGGGTTGTGAGTCACAAACAGTTCAACTTAAACCAGAGAAGACGTGAACTACACCCGTAGTTTCCATAAGTAACAACTGTGATTCAAACGCCAAAACTTTATTGATATCACTTTTCTTCCTGCACAGACATGACCATGGAAATGCAGTATTTATTCTGTTCTCTCTGTCACATCAACTAGCTCCACAGCTAACAGCTGACTGTCGCTCACTAACAGATCGAATACACAACTACAAGGTTCAAATCTATCAGACTCTTGTTTAATGTGTGAATGAGACTCAGCCCCTCCCCTCTACAGAGAGACACACTGACAGCAGGAGAGGAGAGCTCTCAACATCTTCACATGTGGCATATGATTTATTTTACTGTCATAATATTAAGTTAAATTAAGCCCTAAAAGATCTTGGTATGGATAGTGATGGACAGGAGGAGTGACAATCAGATCAGTTCATTAGAATTAAAGAATTACAGCCTTAAAATAAAAATAATCTTAAAATACCTCCCAATTCCTCTGTCAGACAGAGCTACTGCTAAATATGACATTTACCTTAGTTTCTTACTAAGTTGGTCACACAGTAAAGTTAATTCTGGCAGAGAAAAAGTTCCTGTGCAGACACAATTTTGAATTAACCTGCTAAAAACATGTTATTCAGCTCTTTTTTTTCTTTTTTTTAATATTTACTAAAGTCACTTTTCTCTAAATTTTCGGTAAGTTTGATACATGAAGAAAAAATTACAGAAATTATTTCAAGGAAATTAGTTTTTTGTATGTTTACAAGCAAATGTGTTATCAGGAGGCTCTGCCACTGGCTGTGCCTTGAGCAGGTAAATGGTTGTTAAGTTGCCATGTAACCAAACTGAAATGTGACTAATAAATGTCATTTTTTAAATCTCATCTGTAAAATAGACCGCTAATAAAAGGCCTGTTTGAACCAGTTGAAGGCACAGTACACCTGTGAGCTCACATTCAGGTACCACCCCCACCTCATTTTAAGCCAGGAAAACCCCTGTCTCAGGTGTCTGTAAGCTCCTACAGTTTTAAGAAACACAATGAAATAAGTTGTTGAAACTTTTCTCGACATAGAGAATGTTAATGTTTTATCATAACCATAAAAGCAATTTTTTTACCATGTCCACAGCACAAAACAGAAAAATTAAACTGTTTGATTTCAACCCCCCATACACCTTTTTTAAATGAACTGTATTTGTGATAACTTAATTTATGCCAGAATTATCTATAGCAGTGTAATCCTGATGCAAATAAGATGAAACACATCCAACTTTTTGTCTTAATTCGAACCTGCAAGCACATTGTCGTTGTATCCAAAACTTTTGTCTTTCATATCAGAGACAATGCTCCCAACCTGTCAACAACACAACCCTATCTTTTGGTCTCTTCAGGCTGACTCAGTGGCGACACTTTTTCTTAAAACGCTGTAATAGCAGAATATATATTTACATGTATGTATTTTAAGGAGCAGCTCTGGCTTAGTGGTAGAATTGGTCAGAAGTTGTGCACATGGCTAAGTGTCCATGGGCAAGACCCATAACTTCAGATGTGCTCTGTCTAGCAGCCTTTGCCATCTATGGATAAGTGTGAATGTGACATGTAATGTCAAAGCGCTTTGATTGATCAGCAGACTAGAGAAAGCACTACACAAAACACAGTCCATTTACTAGATGTATGACTACAGTGCTGTCTATTTTTTATAGATCTGGGATTTGGCCAGTGGGAAACTGAAGTTGTCTCTGACTGGACACATCAGCACAGTGCGTGGTGTTGCGGTCAGCAATCGCAGCCCCTACCTGTTCTCCTGTGGAGAAGACAAGCAGGTCAAGTGTTGGGATCTGGAGTACAATAAGGTATGATACTGGAATTACAGGGTGAAAGTTACTCATTTAACTGAAAAATCCTGGGGCCAGAAGATGTGAATTACTGGATTGTGACAATGTTGATCTCTGTTCTAGGTCATCAGACATTACCACGGACATCTCAGCGCTGTGTATGATATAGACCTGCATCCAACTATTGATGTGTTGGTGACATGCAGCAGAGATGCCACAGCAAGGGTAAGCTTCAGTTAGCCTGTTAAACACTAAGTGTGTGTGATTGAAAAGGCTTTTCATGTGAAGTCTCACAAGTTAGTGTTTTTCTCTTTTTTTTTCAGTTTTTGTCATCTAAAACCAGAACATAAATCACAAATAATAATAAAAAAAGGTCCAGGAGAGAATCTATCAGACATTGATATTTGTAACATAATAATCACAGAGCCCTTATGGAATTACAAGGGGTTTTTTTTATTTAAAAAACTGCCTCTGCAGGAGTATTGATTTAGGCCCCGTTTATACAACAATGCTTCATTTTCGAAAATGCAAAAAACGCAGAGAAGAAAATCTGCGTTAATACGGAAACGCCGAAGGACTGAAAACGCTGTAGTATGCGTACTAGACCTGTAGGTGTCGATATAACTGTAGAGTCTTTTGGTAGTCTGTCACCGAAGAAGAGGTGGGCTGATCATCTGGTGGATGTATTAGATGCGTCTTAACTGAGTGCAGAAGTGGAGCAACAGATGCACATTTTGTTGAAAGGCAGTCAGCAGATTCAGCAGCACAAGCACAACCCAGTAAGTCCGCCATTTAACCGTTGTTGTTGTCCGGTTCGCAAAAGTTCCCTCAACAAAAGTGGAATGCACACGTGCAAAACAGAGCGTGATATCAGCGGTTTCACTCAAAGTGCCGGCTTGCCGTTTATACGGCAACGGAGGCTGCAGCGTCTCAGAAAAATTCCAATCTGGAGGGCGTTTTAAAAAGTTGTGTTTTAGGTCAGCTGAAACAGCGTTTCCGTATAAACTAGAGGTTAAAACGCGACAAAACTTGTGTTTTATCCTAATACCGTTGTCGTATAAACAGGACCTTATTTGCATCTTTACTCTATCCGTGCAGGTGTGGGACATCAGGACAAAAGCAAACGTGCACACACTCACTGGCCACACAAACACTGTGGCCACAGTGAGGTGTCAGGCTGCAGAACCTCAAATCATCACAGGTAACTTTTCATGATCCCAAGAATGCTAAATACATTATTCTGTCATTGTGGGGTCTTTGAGTTGTAGATGAGTGGTGGATCTTCACGAACTAATCTCTTGTTGCAGGCAGCCACGACTCGACCATCAGACTGTGGGACTTGATTGCTGGGAAAACAAGAGCCACTCTGACAAACCACAAGAAGTCTGTTCGAACTGTAGTGCTGCATCCTAGACAGTAAGTTATCTCAGTGACCTAACGTTAACAGTAGTTGATACATTTTTTATTGTAAAATAAGTAAGTACAAATAAACAAGAACCAGAATTTTTTAACAGTATTTTAACATTTTGGGTTCCACCCCAGAATTTACATTCTCTAACCAGTTAGAACCAAAAGTGTTTGTTTCTGAACTGGTTAATACCGTTCAATGTCAGCCATAGGACTTTAAATTGATAGGTGTAAAATTAGCATTTTCAAGTGGAGTGTTATTGCCCACAACAATCACTACAATTCACCAGGCCTACGCACTATATAAGCTGTATCACTTAGTAATTTTAATTTTATGAATATTGTGCCTACATTGTGATAAAATTTTGATACCCTTGATAAATTCTGCAATGTCATTTTGGACTATCAAACAGAACAGATCCCTTTAAGCTTTTCATTTTGCTCAATCTATGCAACTATCAGAAATAGGACAGGATACTATAGAGTCGGATCAGTCTCAAAATCCCCAAATGCACACAGAAGGATTCGCAAATGTATTTCTTACTCACGCACAAATATATATCGTTCTACACAAATGTTAAAAAAAATCCCTAAATAAAAAAAAACAAAATTCACAAACGTATTTCTAAATCACACAAAAATGTTTATTTTTATATATATTTAATAGAAATTCACAAACAGGGAAATGTCTGTAGCCAATCAGATGTCTCTCCCCAGTTCAGCCAATCACAGTAGCGTAGATTCGAGAGTGTGTTTTAATGCAATCGCTTTAGCGTTCAACTGTGCATACAGAAGTACTAACAACAGCATGGATATCACTGGGAAACCACAACTAAAATCTGATCATAAGCTGTAAATATGTTTAAACACATTTCAAAGTGTTCCTTTGGAGATTAATCAATAACTTAATCCTTCTGTGTGCATTTTTGAATTTTGAGACTGATCTGACTCCATAGGATACAGCTTGGGAGACTGCATATCTGGATATTTCTTGATCGTTTCTCATGTTCTGTGGTGGTTAAATTCTCTCTACTCTGCCCAGTGGCTGGCGTGGGCATGTCAGGGAATGAGGGAACGATACAGGAAGTGAATGCGTTTTGGCTAAATGACCAACATAGCAGACATTTCAAGAATGAAAAAAAACAATAGTGGTATTAACCAGTTACCATTGTTTGTTCCAAATCTGCTCCAGAACATCAAAAAATCATAGGTTTTTGTTTTTTGAACCAATTCAAAACCCTGGTTGAGTATCTGAATAAGTTGCTCAGTTATTTATTCAAAGAATATGTCCTTGTTGTATTCGTAGGGACAGCGTAACATTTGATTCAAGGGATCTTAATAATGCAGTTACAGCATTTAAAAAACAAAGTTAACTTGAACTTAATCTCATTTCCTGTTTTACAGGTACACATTTGCTTCTGGCTCTGCTGATAACATCAAACAGTGGATGTTCCCCGATGGCAACTTTATCCAGAACCTGTCAGGCCACAACGCCATCATCAACACTCTGGCTGTAAACTCTGACGGTGTGTTGGTGTCTGGAGGTAAGAAACTGTTTTTTATAATCAATCCGTGACATGGCTAAGCTTTTTAATGAAGTTTCCATGGGTCAAGGAGTCATGATGCGTCACTGTTATTTTTCACTCTCTCCCCACAGCTGATAATGGCACGATCCACATGTGGGACTGGAGGACGGGATACAACTTCCAGCGGATTCATGCAGCTGTACAGCCAGGATCTCTGGACAGTGAGTCGGGGATCTTTGCCTGTCTATTCGACCACTCAGAGAGCAGGCTGATTACTGCAGAGGCTGACAAAACCATCAAAGTATACAAAGAGGACGACACAGCTGTAAGTTTTCATTTTAAATTTAAAACACACAATTTTTATTAATTTATCTATTTATCCACATTTTCTCTCATAGTGCCTCTCACTCGCTCTCTCTGATGTTTTTATTTGGTTCTTCTTTGTTGTTGTTTTTTTTAACCACATGATCTTTGTAAAAGAGGGTTCTATCTCAATGTATCTTTAGAGAAATAAAACAAGCAGGCAGATAATTTGACAGCTGTTTGTTTTTTGTTCGTTTTTACAGACTGAAGAAAGCCACCCAATCAACTGGAAACCAGAGATCCTCAAGAGAAAAAGATTCTAAAGATTTGTTTGATTTTTGTAGCTTTATTTTCTTTTTTTTTTTTTTTATTCATTCATCATGTCACAGTAACACTTCTTCTTTTTTTGTTAACCAAATCCCCCCAGTTGTAGATGCATTGAAGTCTGGTTTGTACCAAATTTTTTATAGCTTACTAGCTTGACTGATTCACATCCCTCGATGAATCAGTTGCTCACTATTATTCTAAAAACCATTGACAGTCTTCATTGTAAGATGACAGTCCTATAAAGCAGCCATTATGGACTGCCAAGAACTTCCCTGAGTGTTTGTTCTTGATGATGACGGCTCTCTGGTGGCTCTGGTCCATCTGATCAACCAACATGAGCCACTCCTCAGACACAGACTGACGGGCCTCAGAGTGGACCTGGTTAGTACCGGCCTCAAACCCTTCAGAGAAAAAGATGTCCCCAAAAAATATGACCAATGTACAGAAATGTAAACAAGTGTTACCCCTTTTCCAGCTTGCAATGTGAGATTTATTTTGCTCCATTTAATAAAGACCACGTTTTTCACTTATCTGCTGTTATTTTGGTTATTGACTTTTTTTCTCTGAACTTACCCAGGTATCTGTTGGTGACAACGTTCCTGTAGTATTTACAGGCACTCCCCTTGATCTCCTCCCAGTAACTTTGATCACCAGGCATCTCATTCAGCTCTACTGTGTTTCTTGTGTCACTAGTTAAATCTTCAACTGAAAAAAAAAAATGTTACAGCATGAAAGTATGCATCACACACTAAATTTAAGTGAAATTCTTAAGTAGTACAGCATTTGTAATTAAAGAAAAAAAGATTTGTTATGATATTTAGTTTGTTCTCAAGAAGAAGGTTACAGTGTAAATGCTCTGAAAGCACTTTTTTGTTTGCTGTGTTGAAATAAAAACAGCTTGTGAGACATTTTGTTAGTGTTCTAGAACTTGTGAGAAGTTAGTAACAAAACACCACCAACGAGCTTAGAACAGGAACACGTAAGTGATCTTATATTTACTTACTTTCCTCCTCTGTGAAGCCTGAATCACAGATATAAAGCTTTGAGATCGCATGACGAAACTGCCTGCCAGGTTTTTTCTTCAGGTGTGGCTTTGATGGTTTTGGCAGATCCACCTGCTCTGATGGAGCTTCTTCTACTGCCAAGAGGTGACCAGCGTTAAACATGATCTCCTCCTCCAGAGACCTGACACACATCTCAAAGTTCTCCTTTTCTGCATTCCTGACAGATGCCAACATTACAGATTGATATCAAACATCTAATACATTATATTACAAATGGTCAGATAAGTAATTTTGGATGAGTAGAATAACAAGTAGCTGTAATTTTTAAATGTGTTTTCTTGGGCAGATCTCCCCACCTGAAGTCCACCCAAAGTAGACCTGCAGTGATCAGTCCCAGCCACTCACTGGCCTCCCAGTTTTTTTCCAGCATGATGGGAACGATGATCACCTCTCTGCTGTCTGCGTAGTTCAGCTCCTTCTTACAACTTCGAGATGCCTGATAGGCTGGAGTCATGAACGGACAGATGACCACAGCCTCCTCCACACCGGCAGCCATCCTGAAAACACAAATTTCGAGCCATATTTATTCTCCTTTTTAAACTTCGGTGTGCAAGAAACCTAATATCTAATTTAACCACCTTCCTGTGTACTCACGAATCATTTATGTTGCCAGTCACCCCACCTTCGATATCCATCCACACAGGCAGACCGTCCTCTTTGAGCCGGTTGTAGATCTTTTTCACAAGTGCCTGATTGTCCCACTGGTAGGAGAGCATAATATGAGAAGGCATATTCCCTCTATTTCACCAAAATCTGTGAGAAGTAATCCTGAGAAGCTTCTGTGATGGGCTTTCACAGTTTCACAGTGGGGTTGCTGAACAGTGTTCCTGTCCAGGTAGACTTAGTTGCTATGTTGCTTGTTTACTCAGGTGTACAGTTCAGTTTACACCTGTTACTAGGTAGCAGAACTCTCAGATACTGATGGGAGGATGTAAAGTGGCAAAAACAATCCCTGTGAGACCAGTAAAGCGAAACACTGATGGTCAAAATACTTATAGAATTGTGAAACTAAATCAAAGAGAAGGCACTGTTATTTGTTCTTAGAAAAATACTATTGTCACAGAAATTATGTTTGCCTAATCATTGAAAAGATTGTGTAGATTTGTATATAATGAAACTAAAAGTAAAAAAAATCACACGAATACAGGTGATTCAACAGATCATGAGATAAAATGACAACCTGATTTGTATTTAATCACATAAACTCCAAAACTAAATTACAAACTGCGTCAACAGCGAAAAGCATTCAAAGGACAAATTATTTGCATTTTTAAGTGACTGAATTGATTAGAGACACGAAATGCATATAAATACATTTTTTACATAATTTCAGTTATAAAACATGGGGAAGCCCTTAGTTGATATCCATAACTACTCTGTTTGGCTGTATATATATTATTTTTGTTTTGTTGCGGGACAAAAGGTTTGAGGCTTTTTAATGTTAACGTAATCAAATATTTGAAATTAACACTAACTCATGCCTATCCCTATTTCCCGATTTTAGAATAAAGTGTGAGAAATTGCGGAGCTGTTAGTGCTGTTGCTTCACAGCAAGAAGATCGCTGGTTCGAATCCCGGTTCGGCCAAGGCGTGCCTTTCTGTCTGGAATTTGCATGTTCTCCCCGTGCATGCTTAGGTTCCGGGTATTCCGGCTTCCTCCCACAGTCCAAAAACATGCTCACTAGGGGGGATTGGTGATCCTGAATTGCCCGTCTCTATATGTCAGCCCTGTGATTGACTGGCGACCAGTCCAGAGTGTACCCCGCCTCTCGCCCCGAGGTCAGCTGGGATAACTTCCAGACACCCGCGATCCTGAACAGGACAAGCGGTATAGAAAATGAATGGATGAATGAATTACACAGCCAAAAAAAGCAGTCTTTGGAGTTTATGATTTTACCAAAAGAGGGAGCCAGACTAACACTGAGCGTGTTTGAGATGTCCCTAAACACCGAACTTGAGTAAAGCATCCATTTATTTATCATTAAACATTTGACTGTCCTCATTCTGCTGTGCCTCAGATGCACACAAATACATTTCATCCTCACTGAGTTTTACCCAAGTTTTCAAACCCTCTATAGGTCTAGCCGATAGCCCTACTCCCTGATCCTTTGCAGGTCAATCATATCGTGCCATATTTGAGCACGCGACACCATAAATAACCTCTCGGCCTATTAAACTCTTAAGCAATCACGGTTACAGATGGAGCTGATCAGAGTGGGACGTGCCGCCTGCCAGGAGGTGTGTTCATTTGACACAGATGGTGTTCTGTCGCCACTTGGTGCCATGGTGTGTGTGAAGCAGCCCATGGGGATTTACGCTCCTACGTGTGCGGACTTTTAGCCTCCAAGATAACGCCACCAACTGCTGAAGAAAAGTGATGGGGAAAGAACGCGGGCTGCTTACCCGCGCGCCAAGACGCACGGTTTGTCCACCTGTTTTTATTTGGAGCAGTGCTGTAAAATGTGATTCAGGAGAAGGATTTTGACTCCGAAATATGCAGCCTGGGTTAATCTCGGACTGAAAGAGCTCAAGCCATGCATAAAAGAGCTATGGCGAGCAAAAATGTGCTGCTTTTAGCGCTTCTTTTTTCGCTGCTTTGCGCACACACCCTCGGACAGGTGTTCAACCTTACGCTCTCCGTCAAGGAGGGTCTGCTTGCTAAAACCATTGTTGGGGATCTTGGAGCAGTGTTAAGCAGGCCGAGCACCGGATTCTTCATCTCAGAGAGCAGAGACTCTTACGTGTTTAGAGATTTGGAGATAGATGCGGACACAGGGATCATTTCCACAGCTGTGGTCCTGGACAGAGAGAGCAGAGACAAGTATGAGTTTGTGGCAGCAACTCTTACAGGAGAGATGATCAGAGTGAGAATAGAGGTGAAAGATGTGAACGATCACTCCCCTGTGTTCCCTTCAGAGGAGATTGACTTGGAAATATCAGAACTGAGCCCACCGGGGAGTCGTTTTCAGCTGGAAGGAGCAAAAGATGAAGATGAGGGGGAGTTTGGTACACAGGGATACAGAATCACTGATAGTGAGATGGGTGAGTTGTTCAAGTTGGAGTTTCGCAGTGGAACTGAAAACCATCCAACAGTGGATCTCATCCTCACAAGCCATTTAGACAGGGAAACAAGAGACTTCTACTCCCTCATCATTGAGGCCTTTGATGGGGGCATCCCAGCCAGATCGGGGACCCTTCAGGTAAACATCAAAGTTCTGGATGAGAACGACAACCCTCCTGTGTTCAACCAGACTGAATATCATGCCTCACTTCCTGAAGATGCTCCAGTCATGTCTGTGATATGTCAGGTCCAGGCCACTGACCTTGACCTAGGTGAGAATGCAAGAATCACTTATGAGATCAACAGGCGGCAGAGTGACCCAAATGAGTTTTTCACTATCAATGAAACCAGTGGGTTGGTGTATCTGAACAAGCTGCTCGACTACGAGACACAACCTTTCCACGAGTTGATCATCAGTGCCAGAGATAACGGGGCTCAACCTGAGTACAGTAGCACTTATGTTGGTGTGAAGGTGCTGAATATCAATGATAACAGCCCCATCATCAGTGTTCTGTTCCTCAGCGAGACAGGAGATTCAGTGGTGTCCGAAGCAGCAGCAATCGGGGACTATGTTGCCCGGATTTCAGTGTCAGACCCGGACTTTGAGGAAGAACAGGTTGCTGTGACACTTGAGGGTGGAGATGGGAAGTTCGCCCTGAAGCAGACAGATGATTTTTTGTATGCCCTGTGTGTTAACTCTGAGCTAAACAGGGAAGAG
The DNA here is from genome assembly GCA_030710495.1 of Labroides dimidiatus. Classification (NCBI taxonomy): domain Eukaryota; kingdom Metazoa; phylum Chordata; class Actinopteri; order Labriformes; family Labridae; genus Labroides; species Labroides dimidiatus. The sequence goes on from CM061145.1 coordinate 24,263,254, forward strand.
AAGGATCTGTATGTGCTGAAGGTGCAAGCATCAGATTATGGGAGTCCATCTCTCAGCAGCGAGATGGTCGTCCTTCTGAAGGTGGTTGACACCAATGACTGCCACCCAGTTTTTGAAAAAGATGTGTACGCCATCAGTATTCCTGAGGATGCCCCACTGGGGAGCTCGATCATCCAGATGCAGGCCCGAGATGCAGACGAGGGTGTCAACGCAGAGGTCAAGTACTCCATTCTGAAGTCCAGCCAGGACAGCTTGATCAGCATCGACCCAGGGTCTGGCCTGGTCACAACAGCTGCAGCTCTGGACAGAGAGACACAGGCAGAGATTTGGTTCCTAGTGGTCGCAGCTGATGGAGGAGAACCAACGCTGTCGACCACCGCTACGGTCACTGTGCAGGTGGAGGATGTCAATGACAATGAGCCGGTGTTCCAACAGCAGCTGTACAACGTTTCCATATCAGAACACAGTGACATTGGAAGCTGTTTTTTGCAGGTGAGTTAAAGATTATGGCTTTTTGTTTGTTTACAAACAAGAGAATCTTACCATGAAAATACTTTTGGTAATGGTCCAAGTTTTAATATCTGCCCCTGTAAGTTTTTCCAAGTTTATATATACCTAAATCTTTTTTTCCAGTTATAATTTATTTTTTGGCTTTTATGCCTTTAGCTAGAGATGGAAACCAGGAGTGAAAGCGGGAATTGACACGTGGGGAAGAGGCCTCAGGTGGCCTCAGGTGGTTTGAACTCAGGCCTCCTACAAGAGGACCACAGCCTCTGTCCAAAGGGTGCAACCCAACCACCAGGCCAAACAAGTGCCATGAGGCTGTGAACAATGAGAATACACTGCCACAGACTCATCATACTGTGAATGAATATCCTTGCTAAGCTTTTGAAGGTAAAATAGTGAAAACTAAATTTCTTTTACCTTAACTATATTAAGATTGATTCACATTTAGGGTCACGACCCCCGAAGGGGTCATAGTTCAAAATCATCAGATGACTGACAGATTGCAAAGATGAGAAATAGTTGTCCTTGTTGTAGAAATTTTCTCAGTTCTGGTGAAGAATGAAATAGAGACTTCTGCCGGCCGACAAGGTTTTATTTCCTTTGCAAAGAAAAGGTCAGTGGTCAATCCGAGCGGTAGAATGAAGCCAAAAGACCCCGAAACAGGGGAGACTCAAGAATATATACATGAAGAAACGCCCCCCTCAGGTAAGCCTCACACCTCTCTGTCTGCTGCAGGAATCCACACCGGGTGTATCCGGGTGGGGTGTGTGAGAGGTCTAGACACCGCAGTTTGAAATACAAAGGTTGCTGCAGGAAATCACATCAGGACAGGGCTTTTGTGGCAGAGGTGTGAGGACAACAGGAGATAGGGCGATGCAAGGCATTGAAATTACAATTACAATTCCCCCTTTTGATTATTCATTAATCACAAGAAAATAGAGAGGAAAAAAAATTTACAATAATAGTAATAAAAAAAATATAAGAAAAGAAAACTAAATCAATGAAATAGTTACAACTTTAAATGTCCGACACATTAACACGCAAGGATTTCAAATCAAATCAAATCATGGCAGTTGTTAAGAAGAAAAGGAATGGAAATGAAAGAAACAGAAGATTAAATGTCAAGACATGCACTGTTTGTCATATTGCATTGGCTCAGGGCTTGTTGCACTGTGTCACTTTTGTGATCAAATTTGTCAGAGTTGTCGAGGTGGTTGTCTTCTGTGTCAGGCGAGACATTCTTAGCATCCAAAAGCATGTTGAGTGGGGTGTCATATGGGTAGGGTGGCCCATTGACTATGAGTCAATGGGCTGTCTGTATATATCAAGAGTTTGGATATTCAATCTCACACCAATACATGGCTGTATCGGTAGATTAGACATCATAGATGGTGATCTGGTTCCGTTGGTGTGGGCCACAGGGGTCTCTACATAGGTATTTGTCATACCTGGTTGCCAAATTTCTGGAGAAACAGTACAGGTGAATGTTGCATTTTGTCCTTTTGTCAGAGTAACAGTCTTGGCAGGTGTGTAGGTGTAGGCCTCTATCAGCATCGCTGAAACTGATAGGGTCAAGATCAGGTGGTGCATGGTGTTGTCTGGTGCGAAAGTTTTTTTTTTGTTGGCAGTTTTGCACGTGTAGTTGTTGTCTGTTTGCAATTATTCCTTGTGCTGTCATCTTTTGTGCTTGTCCGTCCTTTCGCTGTTGATCCTCGTCTCGTCCGGTCTTCGAGTTGCTCATCTGGTGCTCATTCTGGTCCTCTCCTGGTCCTCGAGTCGTCTCATCCGGTCCTCATCTGGTCCTCTAGTCCTCACGCCTGGTCCTCGTCCCATCTGGCCTGCTCCTCATCTGGTCCTCGCCTCCTGTGGTCCTCTCATTGTCTGGTCCTCCTCTCGTCAGGTCCTCCTCTCGTCAGGTCCTCCTCTCGTCAGGTCCTCCTCTCGTCAGGTCCTTCTCTCGTCAGGTCCTCCGTTGGCTCAGGAACCCTTCTGCAGTGACCGCCAGGAATCCACGTAGCTCTCTCAGCAACCTTGACAGCAGTATGTGTCATCAGGAACACCTGAAATGGACCTTGCTAGCATTTGGAATGCCAGTGTTTTCGTCTTAGGTCCTTTACAACCACCCAGTTGCCAGGTTGGAGATCATGGAGCAGTGTGGAAGCTGGTGGTGGAAGGGCTGACTTCACCTGCTGCGAGATTTGAGAGAGTGGAAAATAAGTTTTTGCAATATTGCAAAATGTCATCCTCACATAAACCAGTGGAAGGAGGTGGCCTTGTCACAGGCTCCACTCCCAGGGACGGAAGTCTGCCAAAAAGAATTTCAAAGGGACTCATGTTTACTCTGGACCTTTTCCTCATTCTCATATGCATTAAAACAAATGGGTAGAACTTTTGTCCATGGCAGTCCTGTTTCTTCACAACATTTGGCCAGTTTTGATTTAAGAGTGCCATTTTCTCGTTCAACAGCACCCCCACTGGCTGGATGGTATGCACAATGTTGTCTAAGGTCAAATAGCAAGAAATTTACTGATTTGGGTTATTGCAGAATTGACAAAATGTGAGCCATTATCGCTACTCAGTTTTGTTGGTATTCCCCATCTAGGAATGATCTCTGTTAGCAGGGCCTTTGCTACCACTTGGCTGCTTTGGTGTTTTGCTGGAAAAAAAACTTCAACCCATTTTGACCACATGTCAACCATTACCAAACAGTATTTCTTTCCTTCTGCTGGTGACAGCTCTATGAAGTCCATAATCAAATGTTCAAATGGTCTATCTGGTGGTGGGTGAGCAGGCGTGTGTGATTGTTTTGGTTTTACCTGCATTGTGTAGCACAAACCATACAAGATTGACAAAACTTCTGCGCATAAGCTGAAAAATTCCTTGGTGAACCAGTTTTGGGTGATGCTATCCAACTTTTTCCTTTCAGATGCGTGATCCAACCCATGTGTCAATTTTGCGAAGTGAGGAAAGAAATGTTTTGGCAGGCAAGGTTTGTTGTCAGGTCCCCACCACACTCCATCCCATTGTGTGGCTCCGCAGTGTCTCTACAAAATCTTGTCTTTTGGTGTTGCAAAGGACTGCATTGCTGTAAGAGAGTTAGGGATACACGCTGGAGCTGAAACAAACAGAGGGTTAAGGAGACTGGGTTGAAGTGCCGCTCTTTTTGCAGCGACATCAGCTCTCGCGTTTCCTAGAGAGACAGAATCTGAGCCGTTAGTGTGAGCAAGGCATTTGCAAATAGCAACTGAGTTTGGTAGCAAAATGGCATCTAGAAGAGCTGCAACTTTGTCATGATGAAGAATGTGTTTTCCGTCAGATTCTAAGAAGTTTCTGTGTTTCCACAGAGTGTCAAAATCATGTACAACCCCAAATGCATATCTGGAGTCGGTGTAGATAGTTACTATTTTGTTGTTTGCCAGTTTGCATGCCTCTGTCAGTGAAATCAGCTCTGCTGCTTGTGCAGAATAGTCAGAGGGGAGTGAACCTGAGACAAAAGTTTCATGGTTAGTGACAACAGCAAATCCAACCCTGTTGCGACCAGTTGGTGGGTCACATAAAGCCGATCCATCTACAAAGAGAACCAAATCAGGGTTAACCAAAGGTGTTTCTTGTAGATCCGGTCTTGGAGAGCAAACCTTTTGACTATGATGTTTGGCATTTATAAGAATACAGTGTTATATCTTAGCCATCGTGCTGTGGAGAGATGAGAAGTTTTTTGTTCGAGTAAAATCATGGACACTGCATGTGGAACCAGAAAAGTTAAATCTGAGTATCCCACAACGTCTCTGGAGGCCATGATTGCCTTCTCAGCAGCAGCCACAGCTCTAAGACATCTTGGTAGGCCCGCAGCCACTGGATCCAGTTTTGAAGAAAAATAAGCTACAGGGTGTAGTTTATTTCCATGGTCCTGCAATGAAACAGAGGTCATACATCCATTCTTCTCATCTACCATTTGAGTGAAAGGTCTGGTGGGGTCTGGTCGACCCAAAGTTGGAGCCGTCTGCAGGCAAGTTTTAGTTCAGAGAAAGCTTGTTCCGCTTCAGGAGTCCATGTGATCTTGTCCTGTGATTGTAGACCTTGCCATGAATGAGGGAGGCAAGTGGAGCTTCAAGAAAGGCATAGTTAGAAATGAACTGTCTACAATAAGAGCACATGCCAAGAAACGACATCATCTGTTTCTTTGTGATGGGTTTTGGAAGATTGTGGATTGCATCGATCCTTTTTTGGCGAAAGAGTTTTTCCTTCAGAAGTTATGACATGACCTAAGAAAACAGCCTTTTCCTGGACAAACTGAAGTTTGGACAAGCTGGCTTTGTGACTGCTATTGGCCAGATGTTTCAAGAGCTTGACAGTGTTAGCTTCGCACTGCTCCTTTGTTGGACTGCAAATCATAAGGTCATCAACATACTGTAGCAAAGCAGTGCCTGGGGAGAGAACAAGAGATTCAAGACTTTGTCTGAGAGCTTCATTGTAAATGGTGGGAGTTTCACAGCACCCTTGGCACAGACGAGCGAATGTGTAGCCCCGTCTGTTGTAGTTGAAGGGAAAACCAGAATTGGCTTTCTGGATGAATCCGAGCACTAAAGAAAGCATTAGAAAGGTCAACTACTGAAAAGACTTTTGCATTAGGTCACAGTGAACAATTACTCCTGCTGCTTTAAGAGATTCAAAGACTGGTGTAATTCTATAGATGGCTACTTGTATAAGTGGATATTGAGCCTTGGTCTAAAGTCTGATTTTGGAATGATGACAACAGGTTCTCAAATATACTTGCTGACAGCCCACAGTATCTAAAGGACCTCCTGTAGGGCTGTTATAGCTGAAGCCTATTCTTCAGACAGAGAAGAAAAAAAAACAAAAAACAAAACAAAACAACAACAACAAAAAAAAGAAACAGAAAGGAAGAAAAAAAAAACAATAGAAGTGCTTTTAGGTACCAGCTGGATTGTTCTTTGAGTGTGCACAATAGATGTTAACGCTTTAGGATAGCACTGCAGTTTTGGTGTAAATAAAATAGATCGATCAGGTGTTTCTTGCCAATCGGCAGCGCGCTTACATGATGTCATAAATGGGCCCAAATCTTCCCGGATATCCAATGTGTGTTTTGCAAGTGTGATATGTGGGACTGAATGGTCCATGGTGTACATGTCATGGTGGGCTGGTGTGAGAGAGACCATAAAGCACATTTGTGTTTTGTCCAATAAATGTGTGTCAATGTGAGTTTATCAAACCTCTCCTTCGACCAGTCTTCCTCATATGGTTCATCAGGTCCTTGTGACACATGAGAGGTGCAAAAAGGTCCTCTGGTGTTCTGACACCTTCTGGGGTTGGGATCAGACAAAACCCTAATTTGCACATCAAGTCCCTACCCATCAAGTTAATGGGACAGACCTCAGAGAGCTAAAATGCGTGTTTAAAGCTTGCGTTTGGCCCATCCACACATTTGAGTGGGATGGTAATGTTTTCTCTGCATGTTAGACCTGATGAACCAACAGAGTATGTATAATCTCCACATAATTTAGGCTTTTTTAGTTAACTCTTAAGCTCTAATCACAGAATGTGTGGCCTCTGAGTCAACTAAAAATACAACATTTTCTTCTGTGATGGTCAGGAATACTGTTGAAAACTTCTTGAAATGATCGAATGTGAACTGAACATATGTTAGAACGGTTATCTGTTCATTGTCCTAGCTTGCGCTAAATTTTGTATCAGTTTTCTCATTATGTGTGTGTGTGTGTGTGTGCGCGTGTGAGTGTGTGTGAGTGGTGCAGTACCTTCCTTTGTCCTCACCAGTTGGTTTGGCTTGTCAGCAGGAGTCCATTCCTCTCCGACTACCCCCAAGCACTTTCAGTCCGTCTTGTCTGCTGGCCTTGATGAGGTTTGCATGTGACAATCACGTCCCATGTGTCCATGTTTCTCGTGGAGTAAAAAGACATCATTTAGGGTTTGGCTTTCCCAGTTCCTGTGTCGGTTGCATCCTTTTCCTCTGTGTTCATGGCCTGATTGTCTCTGTTCTCTGGCTGATGTTGTGGGCTTGGGTAGATGTTGTAATGTTGGCAGAAATCCATGGGGGGAAAACCCTTTTGATTGGGTTGAGGCAGTCTATGTGCAACTGAAGATGAGGAGGTTGTAGACTTGCGGCAGATAAGGCCCTTCAGGATGAGCTGCTCCTAAATTTGTTATCTGTTGTGGCATGATGAAGTTCGTTCTTCTCCTCTTGTTGCATATTAAAGGGTTGTGTGCGAAGATGGGGTGTCGTCGAGGTCTGAATCCAGCTTCAAAGCCACCAACTGTAGAAGCAAAGAAAAGGAGACCTGCGAGTCTGGTGTTCCTCGCATGTGTTAATTGTGTTTCTCATTGGTTTCAACTTAAACATTCTTTCGACTTTCCATAATCTCTCTCTCTCTCTCTCTCTCTCTCTACCATTTCTAAACAGAAACTTCCCTTTTTCTTTTCATGTTTTGTTCTTTACCTTTTGATTTTCCCTCTAATTTATTTATTTATTTATTTATTTTAACTGAGGGATCCCCCTATTGGGAATACAAACTCAGTTGTCCAGACAATTAAAAAAAAAAAAATTCCGTTAGACTTTTATCCCCGCATTTCCTTCTCATAACATCCACAATTGGTCCCTCCGGAGGTCCAACCTCAACGGAATTCTTACCCCTCATTCCAAATGAGGAAGTCGTGCACGACAATTACAATACAGACGTCTCTGTAAGGACCACTTCGATTAACGGTTCAAGTGATAAAAACACGTTCACTTCTACAAGTGAACCCTTGCTTTGTTTAAAAGCAAAACACTTCGTATAAGCTACAAGTGAGAAAAGCTAATCAATTGTGGATATTACAAGAAACAGAAATGTTACGCCAAATTAAAACCCAAATTTTAAGAATTCGTATGCCAATATTTCAGTGCTCACCAGATGAAATTTGTTTAACTGCGCTCTTGAAATCCCAGCGGCAACGATCTGGGGCGGCAGCGGTCAGTCCTCCCTTCTCAGAAAAAAATTTGAGGTTGGAGGCTGGAAATCTCTAATCTTCCAGGATGGCCTGTCCCTGTCCGCTCTCCGTCCCAGACGATTGCTCGAGGGATCCCACTTCTGACACCAAATTGTTGTAGAAATTTTCTCAGTTCTGGTGAAGAATGAAATAGAGACTTCTGCCGGCCGACAAGGTTTTATTTCCTTTGCAAAGAAAAGGTCAGTGGTCAATCCGAGCGGTAGAATGAAGCCAAAAGACCCCGAAACAGGGGAGACTCAAGAATATATACATGAAGAAACGCCCCCCTCAGGTAAGCCTCACACCTCTCTGTCTGCTGCAGGAATCCACACCGGGTGTATCCGGGTGGGGTGTGTGAGAGGTCTAGACACCGCAGTTTGAAATACAAAGGTTGCTGCAGGAAATCACATCAGGACAGGGCTTTTGTGGCAGAGGTGTGAGGACAACAGGAGATAGGGCGATGCAAGGCATTGAAATTACAATTACAGTCCTTCACAAAGAAGCAACCTTTCAGTCTGTAGATTAAGAAATACAAATCCAAAAGTTAAAATTAAGCTGTCTTACATGTGAATGATGCACGACCAAATATAACCATGATAAGTGTCATCCCGCCCTCCTCAGTTCTACAAACCTCATCAAATGTGGTGAGCTTGGCAAGTTTTGTTTAGACAAACAAGGAACACCACAGTGGTTCATATTTATGGAAAAAAAACAGAAATCATTCTTGAGTATTGATTACTTTTACTTTATCCATCTGTTTAAAGAGTCATACAGCAAAAAAAAACTTTCAGTTTGTTAAAACCTAACTGTGAAATCTGATTCTCTGTCTTTCCCTGTCTCTTACTTGCATCTCATAAGACAAGAGTAGCTCTCAGAGTGTTTGTACAAAGAAATCAGTGTTACTTTTAAGCACATAACACAAACACTCTCTCCAGTACAGCAGCTTCAGTATGACAGATGTGACGCCTGGTACCACACTGGCACAAGCTGAAGCACTTTACAAAGCCAGCCTTATTTAACTACTGTCATGACAACAAACATCAGGGGGATTTGACGTTTAGTCCAAATTAAAGAGACTAAAATGACTTTACAAATAAATCTTTCTTTACTGTACAATGGTCAGGGGAAAAGCCTGAAATATGGCTGCATCTGTAAAATTTGTATAATCAAGAAAGTGACTGATTTTACATTGAATTCATTTTTGCTGTCAGGGCCCTGGGTCCTTTGCTGGCAGAGCAGGTGCCTCATTTACCAGAGGCTTCAGTTCTCCTCGCACTGGCTGCCGGTTCAACTCCTTATGCTCTAGTACTTGAAAAAAACCCTCCCATTGTTTTGACATCAGACTAATATAAGCAGCTTTCGTGAGAGCAACTAGGAATCTGTTCTGGGTGCAGATGATGTATATAACAACATTAAAATGGGTACTAGTTATGAATATAGACACCTGCTTCCACATACTAACGCTCCTGGACGATGCTAAGCTTTCTGGGTGTGTTCCAAATCGAAACAGACCTTGACCCATGTCACTACAAGCTTCCCTTTGATCAGAGCTCATAAAGTCAGAGATGATGTGTTTTATGGCCTGAAAGTGAGCACTTTATCTGTGACATGTGCCTCTTTTCATGAGCACAGTCACACATAAAAGGAGCTCTGTTGATAATGAGGCGTGTCTTTGCTTGACAGTTTGGCTGCGCCTTTGTTTTTCAATGCACTTAAACTCTCTTCGCTTTGATTGTGTGGATTTTTATGCTTTTACCTCCTCTTACAGAGCCAGATAAATCATTATGATTCACAGTAACTCTCAGGGTTAAACACTAAAACATTTGACACTGGCAAACAATAGATGACATTGATTGTAGAAACAGTACAGTTTAGCTGTAATTTTCTAAAGCTGAGTAATAGACACTCACACTAAGAACAAATCTTGTTCAGCATTTTTATTAAATTTGTATTTTTATACTCATCCTTATTATACTCTTTTTATGACAGCAAGATAAATTCAGTTTGATCAGAATATGTTTATTAGAACTGATGACACTGATGATTACAAAGACAGGAAGCAAATGAACACTGCTAAAAAACAGTCAGACAATACAAACTTTTCTTAAATGAAAAGAAGATGTAAAGAATTGAAGATATGATGTAAAAAATGTTTCTTTAAGGTTTCAGTCTTACCTCACAGGCTGGACTCAGTTCATCCAACTCAAATCCGTCACTTCACAGCACTCCCCCATCACTTCAGGTGTGCCCCAGGACTCTATCCTGGAGCCCCTCCTCTTCATTATCGACCTGTTCCCTCTGGGCAGTATTTTCCCAAATTTGGTATCCACTTTCACTCCTTCGCCGATGACACCCAGGTCTATCTGTCCATCAAACCAAACTCCACTCTCCCACTCTCTCTCTCTCTCTCTTCCCTCACCCACTGCCTCGCTAAGAATAAAGCGTGGTTCACCTCAAACACCAGAAGGAACTTTTGGTTTGTGTTGATTTTGGCATCCCCTCTGGTCCAAAGTGGTACCATTGTTCTCAAATAGTTACTAAAACGGCTGTATTTTTCTTTATCACACCTGAGATGTCAGTGAGTTTTTAGTGTCTTGCATTCAGCTGTTTGTTTGTTTTTTTTAATATTTGTTTTATTTTCTTATAGGTTGTCGCCACAGATGCAGACAGCCATGAGTTTGGCACACTTCTGTACTCTTTGTCTGACGGCTTTGACAAACAGGACCATCACCCTCTCTTCAAAATCCACCCACACACTGGAGAACTATGTGTGTCTCAGGATATTGATCGGGATTCTGGGCAGACAGTCCACGACATCCTGATCAAAGCTGAGGATCCAGTGAGTGATGCCAATTATGGGACAGTTAGTTTAGAAGTCATTTTAAAATAGACTGCAGCGATTCATTCCATTTTACTTTTCAGGGAGGCCTGAGTGCTCAAACCTACGTGCACATTGAAATTGAAGACCTGAATGATAACTCTCCAGTGTTCAACCCTGACGAGTACACCATGAGCATTAGCAGCCACACGCAGCCTGGGACAGAAATCCTTAATGTCATCGCTACTGACCGAGACTCTGACCAGTTTGGACAGGTTACCTACAGCATTGCTCCTGGGGACATGTCCAGTTTTTTTGCATTGGATAAACACACGGGTAGGTGATTATAAAAAAACAGTTTTTTTTATTTTTATTTTTTAATTCCTGCTAAATGACTTATTGTCATAGTTTAAAAACCCTGTGTATATAATATAATATAATATAATATAATATAATATAATATAATATAATATAATATAATATAATATAATATAATGTTCTTTATTGATCCCCATATGGAAAATTTTTATGTCAAAACAGCAGTACAACAATGTGCAAAATGCAATAATAAAATAGAAATAATAATAATAAAAATGATAATTAAAAATTACAACCATAGGGGAAAAAATTTCTGAATAGAAGAGTTTAGACCAGACAACACTTTGAAACAGAGCAGCATATTAGAATGAAAAAATACGAGACAACAAATACAAACAACTTCTAACTCTAAGAAGCCCTAGAAGAAGTGTAACAGATTTGAATTAATTTGTAGGCTCATAGGTTTATATAGCTTTTGTGGCTCCTTAGTATGGGGACCTGACAGCCAATGTTGGGGGCGAGGTGTCATAAAACAGAAAAGGAGACACCAATTGATTAAAATAGTTTCAGTCTGTCAATTATTTCTTGATAATGGTTTTATGATTCTTTCTTTGATTTGCTTTCTTTTTTTTTTAAATCCTTGTGTTTTGCGACTTAAGGCCACTGTGCATTTTGTCATTTACTCTTGCTGTTTTCATACATTTAAACATCTCTTCCTCAGTGTTCTGTTTTTTTCATTTTGTTTTGTTTTGTTTTGATTTTTTTTTTTTTTTTTTTTTTTTGGGGGGGGGGGTGTTTGTTTGTGTGTTTGTTTGTTTCGGGGGGGGGGGGGGGTAAATTATGACATTTAAATGAAGTTTTGAAAGTGTACATTTTCATTTCATAGAATGATCATCTCACGTATCTTTAACTGACTTGTGTGACCAACAGTCCAAGTGTTCAGAATAAACAACTACTTACTGATTGTAAGTCCAAATGATAGGATTGCCAGTGTCAGGAGCTCAGCAGGAATGCTTCACAAAGCCAAAAGCTTTACGTCCCATGTGGCTCAGTGTGAGAAAAGATATGTACACAATACCACAATTGAATACTAAATTAAATGTGTACATCAGTACATAAGACAACAGCTCTCAAATGCAAGAATCTGTACTTGATTTACCCTCAAAGATTTTCTGATCTAGCTGCAGTATGAACAAACCACGTGATCATTGGTTTTAGTATACAGGCAGATGCTTAGCTGGGATTGAAGGGTAAATCGGGGTGACAAAAGGTAATCGAGTTCCTGACCCAGTTGTTATCATGGTGTTTGTCTGTTAATGCAGTAAACATACTGCTGACTAATAGAGATGAGGTTAATACCAAAACGTTAAGCTGCAAACTTCACTGTAAAAAAAGCCTCACCGTAAAAAGACATTTTACTCTCAGTTATATCTGTAGACACATTTAAATTGTTTTCTTATCAAAAGTTCAAACGTTTTACCTGTTTTAAATATTAAACACAAAAGCATACAAATTCATCCATCTGGGACAATGTTTATGCCCTTGAATTAGTCAATCTATTGAGTTTGGATCAGTAAACTTGACTTAAACTTGATTTATTTCTGTCTCTGTAGGAATGCTCTTCCTGACCTCCCCTCTGACCCACCTGGGCTCAGCCAGTGTGAAACTTTTTATATCAGCTCAGGACAGAGAGGGTTCGACCTCCATCAAGCCTGCAGAGGTCACCATTAATGTTTTACGCAGCGCTCAGGCTCCAGCTGTGTTCCAGAGATCACGTTACTCCTTCGCAGTGTCTGAAGACGCTTCACCCGGGACCTCCGTGGGGATAGTGAAGGCCGTAAACCCAACAGGTCAGTGAGGGCGCAGCTGTATCATCAGAGAAAGGCAAGAATTGATCAAGGATGAATTATATTACCACAGAATAACTATTATTTCAGGCTGTGAAATATTTTTTTGATTGGTTCATATCTTTAGCAGATGTATACTGGAAGTAAAATATTTTCACAGGGTCAGTGCGTTAACGGTGCACGCCACCTTTTTTCAGCATATATGTTTGAATAATTTTATGAACTTGCACCATTATAATTAAAACATTTAGCTTCTGTTGGTTGCTGCTTTCAATGTTCTCTCTGATTTATAGACAACTGTAAATGGATCAATACTATATAATGTTTAGGTCTAAATTTGAATGACTCCATTAAGTAGATTCATGGATATATCCACTCTGGTAACCTTCAGTGTGTGATAAATATGAATCTCAACCCTGTGCTTAGATTAACAGGGTAATGACTTTGATGGGTCCTTAATTTGATGCACATTATTGGAAAAGGATGCTGAAGTTTTTAACGAAAGGAGTGACCCCTGCGAGCTAGTTCAGGCAACTCGAGCTGCTCTGATTTCACACTCAGCTTGCATCGCTCTGGCTTTGCCACTCCTGCTCTGGACCCAGCTGTTACCCCTGTCACCTCTCTTTCTGTACCAGCTAACATTCATTCTAAAGAAAAACCAGGTCAGACGATTCAGAAACATAATTTTGTGCTGTGAGATCAGCAGGTGTGGGAAATGATCATTTGAAAACTAACTTCAAACTAAAATATCCAAGAAAGCCCACATCCACCATCAGTTGTAATTATTAAATAAAAGATTTGGTAAAATGAGATACTCTCTCATGATAATAAAAAAATAAATCATCATTATTAGATACTAAAGTACTATTTGCACAGGATTAGTATTACATGGGGACTTCTGGTAATTTTAGAATTACCCCCTGACGTTAGTTTTTGGTGTGGCACATTCACACGGGATAACCAAAGCCTGTAAATAACTCAGTGTTACTCATACTTCTGACTGAAATTGCTGCACAGACCCACCATGCTTGAGTGGCAGCTCCTCACTCTGCAGCACACAGCCAGCCGTACATTTTGATAAAAGAAGACGTCCACATCCAGCTTCAGCAAAAAAAAAAAAAAAATCAGCCAAACTTTTTTTTCAGTTAAACAATGTGCATTAAAAACTATGGACCTATGTGTGTCAATTATTACAAATTATCAAAGGTCCCTAGGTGAAACTAATCCTGTTCAAATAGGCGTTAAATCATGATTATTAAGTAATCTCATTATTATGACAAATTTTCTCATTTTTAGGACTTAGTATATCATATTTGTCTTAACATCTCATTACTATGACATCCTTTTTTTACTTCTCTTTTCTTCCCTTTTTACTGGCAGAAATGAGCTTCCATACATAACATTCAAATTATTCATTAAAAATAATTGAGGAAACACAATTGGTGCTAGTTGTGACAAGGGAAGTTGAGTGATCCCTGTTGTTATTCAAGTCTCCTCCCACGCATAAAGAGGAGCAGTTAAGAGGAAGTCTTCAGTTTAATCTGTAATCCTCTTTGTTAACATGTACAGACAATGAGGACCTGAAACCTCTGAAAACTATGCAGTCACTGTTCCAGGAAGTCAGAGATAAAGCATTCATTCATATAAGCATGTAAAGGTTTAGCATTTATTCTTATCATTAGCATGTTTATTTTAAAATTTGAATCTTGGTTTTATTTGATGTATTGCAGATTAATTTGTTTCATCTGAATATGTTAGATAATAATTGAATTGTACGTGAATGAGATACTGCCATTTGTTTTTATGATATGAATAGACAGTAACACACACTAGTGTCCTCTCTCCCACCGCTCCAGTTTTCCAGGATTATCCCCTCAAAGTCCTTGTGATATCTCTCTCTAACCTCGTGTCCCCCTTTAAACAGCCAAAACACTCTTCTTCATGAGACAGTCATTTCAGGTTGTCTAGTCCTTTAATAGATTAACAAGTTCCAGCACAAACAAAAGAGGTGGGAGTGTTTGTCAGCGCTAATCTCTCTGCTTGTGTCAGCACTGTGTCATTACTGCAAAGCACAACATACACTCAGAGGATTAATGAGATCTTCTGCTCTGCACTTTAATTAACTAATGTGGCCTAATGCGTGTGTTTGTGTGTGTGTGTGTAGCATACAGCATTTACTCTGTTGGCAATTTTACCACTGTGATCACCAAAAACAAATACTTCATTTACATTCATGCTTTGTGTAGAAGATGGCAAGAACTTGAGAAATATAATCAAAACTGTTTGTTTGACTTAATGCAATAGTCAAAAACTAATAAGTATTCAAAGAGACTGACTATTGTTTTAATGTTTATCTGGTAATTTTTTTAGTAATGTATTTTTCTATGTTGTCTCAGATTCAATGGACTTGGTGTCCTACAGAATCTCCTCGGGAGACCCTCGGGAGTTATTCTCCGTTCATCCAAAATCTGGCCTGATCAGCAACATCAAACCTCTGGATCATGAGACCCAGCCGTACGCTCTGCTGGTTCTTCAGTCCTACACTGACTCCTCTCCAGTTTACGGCACCACTCAGGTCAACATCACCATCGCTGACGTCAATGACAACGCTCCTGTGTTTCCCAAACTTAGAGACACCATCACTGTGTCTCAAAACACACTCCCTGGGACAGTGCTGTTCATCGCTCATGCACATGACTATGACAGTGGAGTCAATGGGAGAGTGCAGTATAATTTGAGAAGCAGTAGAAATGGTTTGTTTGACATTGATAGAAACTTTGGAATCATTACATTAAATCAGAGTTTACAAGTAGATCATCAGCAGAGGTACAGCCTGGAAATTTTAGCCAAAGATGAAGGGGAACCTTCTCTCAGCTCCACACTAGCCCTCACTGTCAACGTCGACCGCACTGCTCATGAGGACAGCCTCGCCTTTGAGACACTGGTGTACCAGGTGGAGATTGGTGAGGGCTACAGAAAAGATTCCAGGGTCATCCAGGTGAGGGCGCACAAGAGCCGAGGAGCTCATATGTCAAACTCAGAAATCACATATTCCTTAGAGGGAGAAGCTGGATTCCCTCCTGCTCCTTTTCGGGTGCACCCAAAGACTGGGTGGTTGTATCTCTCTGAAGGTCTCGACTACGAGACAGAATCTGTGTTTCGATTTCAAGTGTTGGCAAAATCCAGAGAGGCCTCACTGGCAAACGTGACGGCTACGGCCACAGTCACAGTGCTGGTTTTGGATATCAATGACAACGCCCCAGTTTTCAGCAGGGAGGTGTACTACTTCACCGTGTCAGAGGGGGCATCTCCTCAGGACTTGGTGGGAACAGTCAAAGCTGTGGATAAGGATTCTGGGAAAAATGCTCAGCTGTCTTACATCCTGCTCTCAGATGGGAAGTTCTTTCGAATTAATGCTGAAACAGGTGAAAAAGATTCATTCTTATGACATTTGACGAATCAAGCACAAATAGTGCTGCATCCTGGGGGCTTGATGTAAAAAAACATTTTAAGTTTATGTGATTTTTTTTTACCTTCTATTTCTCCTCTGTGTGCCGCAGGTGAGATTATAAACTGGGTGGCTTTAGACCGGGAGCAGCACAGCCAGCACAGTCTCAAAGTGATGGTGACAGACCAGGGGCACCCTCGTCTCAACGCCACCACCACTGTTCACATCCTGGTCACAGACATCAATGACAACACTCCTCAGTTTATACACTTGCTGTTCAGCAGGGAGCTCAATGTGCAGGTAAACAGACTTGGTATGATAAGTAGATTCTACATTAAGTGTATGTTTGATCCTGGAAGCCGTTAGATGTACATGTTTTATATTGATGATAGAAAGAGTTCCTATTGTAGAGGCTAATTTCATGTGTTATGAACCCCTCAAATGAAATTAAGTTTTGTTTTGTTTTTTTTTTTAGGTTTGAAAGTGTGCTATATCAGTCATTCATCAATATAATTCACACTCTGCATCTTTCTCTCTATATTGCAGATTTGGGCAGGTCTACCAGCAGGGTCCTTGGTGATAAATATGTTTGCTAAAGACTTCGATGCAGGAGAAAATGGAAGCATCACTTTTTCACTGCTCACAGGTGAATAATAAAATGTTTTTTTTCCTCATTTAGAGCTGTGCATTTTAAGCGCCACGCTATATAAGTTCCCACATGTGTCTCTTTTGGCTCTCTCAGTTGGTTCAGAGGATGGGGGTGCGGGACACTTTGAGATCGACAGTGAAAGTGGAGAAATCAGGACAACAGAGGTTTTCACGCTGCAAACTGAAACACACTACACTCTTAAAGTAACGGCTAGAGATAGAGGAGTCCCAGCGCTGGAGAACACTGCTATCATCCATGTTCAGGTATTTTGATCCAATACATGTTGTAACTTGGAGAGTTCATTACAAAAAGAGGAGTTAGTCTTATTGAAATGCTTCAATGCTTGGGCATGTGATCTTGAATACATATTGTTGTGTATATTTCATCTGAAGGTTCATGGACTGGAGGCTCTATTCGGCCACTCTGAGCACCAAACTGTGAGGCATTTTACTGTGAAAGAGGATACAGAGCCAGCGACTGTTATCGGCTCTGCCAGTGTTTCAGATAAAGGCAGACTCCATTACTCCATCTCTGAGGGTGATGGGAGTATTCACTTTGGTATAGACAGCTCCTCTGGTGACATTTACATCAACCAGCCCCTGGACTACGAGTCTGCAGCGCAGTATTTCCTCTTGGTCAAAGCTGAAGATCTGAGGCTGGCTCCAGGAGTCAACATGTCGGTGCTGGTGAGCGTGATGGTGGAAGATGTGAACGACCACACGCCCTGGTTCCCTGATAAGCTGGTGATGTTTGGCCTGTCTGAGGATGCCACAGTGGGATCACTGGCTTTTGCTTTTCATGCCAGGGATGCAGACGGGACGTTACCTAACAGCGCCCTACGATACTCCCTGACCTTTGATCCTGAAGTCAGTCACTCCTCATCACGCTTCCCCTTTCAGATTAACCCATACACAGGGAGTCTGACTGTAACAGCTCCTCTGGACCGAGAGACCACCCCCAGCTATACCTTTACTGTGACAGCTACAGACCAGGCAAGAAAGAAGGAGAAGCGGAAACAGGCATCAGTGACAGCTCAGGTCTTCCTGTTGGATGTAAATGACAACCGGCCTGTGTTTGTGTCAGCCGAGGCCATTGGGGTTATGGAGGATGCAGAGGTGGGGAGTCTGCTGCATCATTTTATGGCCATCGATGGAGATCAAGGAGAGAATGGGGTCGTCTCTTACACCATCTTAGCTGGAAACAAGAGAGGGTTCTTCACAATGGAGGAGAAAACAGGTACAGTACATAAACCATGCACATTTTATCTTTATCAATGGAAAGTTATGAATTTTCACTTAATGCTTCTTTTTTAAAATTTCCCTCTTTAGAGAAAGGTGAAGAAATACATGGTGCAACACCGTTTAAGGATTTATTTTTCTTTTTGTTTGTGTAATACACATTTTGGCCACAAGAGGCAGCAGTGCACTGCTATCTCATGTTCTGTCATACATTATAGGCCTTTTTTCTTTTCATTAGCCACATTGTTTTACCAAGCAAAAGAACATCATGATGTCAGTAAAACAAATGTCCAAAATGTAGTATTTATTTTGATTTTAGAGTATTTGGAGAAA
The DNA here is from genome assembly GCA_030710495.1 of Labroides dimidiatus. Taxonomy (NCBI): domain Eukaryota; kingdom Metazoa; phylum Chordata; class Actinopteri; order Labriformes; family Labridae; genus Labroides; species Labroides dimidiatus. The sequence goes on from CM061145.1 coordinate 24,281,414, forward strand.
GGAAAACTAATACGGAAGCAACTTATAATCAGTCTAAGTACAATAAATTAGAGGGAAAAAATGATACTACTGTAGTTATTAAAGCAACTTAAAAAGGTTTCCTGTGAAAATTACCGTGACTTTGAGTGTTAATATCAAGAAACCATCTCTGGTCTTCTATGTCTTCTTCAGGACTGCTGTTTCTCTCTACCCCTCTGGATTATGAAACACAACATGCCCACCGCCTGATCGTCCTTGCAGTGGACCACGGCCTCCCCTCGCTTTCCTCCACACAGACTCTGACGGTGGAGGTGTGGGACGTAAATGACCAGACACCCGTCTTCACTCAGAGCATCTACAACGCCAGCGTGGCTGAGAACAGAGACCCTGGAGAACCCGTGGCCCGAGTCTCTGCTACTGATGATGATTCAGGTAATAATAATCAACTGCTGAAAACATTATGAAACGTTCAACATTTAAGCGGAGAAAAGTTATTAAGTTTGCTTTACACACTTACCTGGTTTGATAAAAAAGAATATAAATGCCATAAAACCTTGAAATTCAGAAATGGGAGCAAGAAAAGTTCTGGACAAAGTCATTGCTAATTATTCTAAATGGATCAGTCAGCTTTTGATTTCAGCTCTTTCTTAAAAAATACTTTTTTGTTGTTTTTTATCACAAACTAAAATGTGAAATACATGGACAGACTTTGGAACAGCAGTCTAACGAAAGTTAACCACACTAATGGCCTACATCCAGGAATGTTATGGATCAGCTGTAACCTATTCACCCCATCCATTAGTTTAAGAATCTGAGATTTTAGAGCGCAGATGGCCTAGTGGTCTGGTTCGCACTCCATGTGACTAAGAACCCTCCAGGGGGGGGCCTGGGTTTGAGTCCTGCCTGTGGCGACTTTTCCATGTCTCTCCCCACTCTCACCCTGTTTCCTGCTTTGTCCACTGTCCTGTCAACAGTCAAATGAAAAAGTTCTTTAACACATCAGAAAAAGGAACTCAAGTTTCTACTTCTTCTTCAAGTAGAGTATATTATATGCAACATGGGGTGAAAGTAGGATCTCAGAGTTAAAGAAGTTGCAAGTAGTCGTATAATGAATGTGAGTTTAACTCTGCAGATAGAATCTCTATGAGAGACACTGCTATGAAAAAATAGAGAATAATATTAGTTAACCCTAAAACAAATGAAAAAAAAGTTTTCTTTGAAGACTTTTACATCAAGCATGTTCTGACATGATCCTTCTGTTGAAACTGAGATGGCAGTACACCTCCAAAGAGTCTAGATGGCAGCACTAGTGTGAGACCTTAGAGCCTCCATACATAGACTCGGTACACACAAAACACAGTACACAGAAATAGATTTAAACCTAAATTGAAATAATCAAATCTGCATGTATTAACATGTTAGTACATGTTTTTGCCGATTTTCTGTTAGTTTTACATATTTTATGGTAAGAATGCTTCATAGTTTAAATGACAAAAAGAGGGAAGTGCTCTGCATTTTTTCTATGTTAACAGCAGAAGTACAACATATGAACTTAAATCAATTAAAGTTCATATAACCACATGACAAGAAACATTTTAGCTGCAACTCACCTTGTCTGGTTGGTTAAACCCCAGCACTGCAGTGGATCAGGTTTTTCATCTGTTTTGTTTCACTCCATTAGCAGATCAATTGAAACCAACCCCTGCCCCATGTGTTACTCCGTTTGTGTTTTTTGACTTTTTTTTTCATCTGCTTTACATTCTCTGTACATCCAGCAAATCTCATTCATCTGACCCCACAACATATTCACAAATCTTCACATCAGTCCTGTTTATTTTAACACTTTGCGCAGAGGGCCTCCTGAACCCCATATCTTCTCGTCGTGTTGACAGTAAGAGTCCTTTTAGGCACTTGAGGTGGGGGGCATGTGGCAGCAGGATCTGTACAAGAGGGGGGTTTTTAGATGTGAACTAACATTCTTAGGGGTGAGAATTGTCCAAGAACAGCAAGCACACAGTTCCTCTGGGAGATCTGAAAGGTCCTTGCTCATGATGATTTCCATAATACAAGCCATCTGTGCCAATAGGCGCCGTGTTTTCATCCATCTCCTTGAATCGCCACGTCTGGCAGCTAAGCTCGCTCTCCCACTCGTCTTATTTGATTAGAGTTTGTGCTGCTTTTTGTTTTATGCTTTTGTAGCTCCCATTGTGTCTGGAGTTGGACAAATTTTTGTGTCATTTGAAGGATTTTAGTGTTTGAAGAGCACTTTGTTGTTCTGTTTGATATACATGTATCCATTAACAAATGCTAGTTTGTTTCCGTTTGACTTTTTGGCTGTTTTGATCTGAAACTGTAAAATCCTCTGATTGTTAGCTTAGTGTTATGAATGGAATTAAAAAGATCTTCCTCTTCATGATATGAAAAAGAGAAAATTTGGTAATTTTAGGTAAATCAGACAACAAGCTTGTATTTATTTGATTTATAAACCTGCGTATCTCCCATTTTTTTACCATGAGTAAAAACCTGAAACCAAAAGGAATTACATATATGTTTTTACAGTTATGCCTGTTTGTTTTGCATTACCTTGACGAGAGCACAGTTAACTGCATGTAAAGAGCAGTCCCATTATATGACCTTAAATTTGTGTAGACCTGTTTGTCTTTTTTGCACTGTAACAAATAACCAACAAGATTCAAGTCAAACATTGTTACTACATCAGTAACATGAAACACACAAATTCTACATATTCCAAAATGCTGGACTTCCACCGGGTCCATCTCTGGTTCGTCTCCAACTCCAAGAACACAGCACTAAGTAGGACCACCAGAAAGCTTGAGTCAGGAGACCAATGATTTCATTCGTTAATTGCTGAATCTCCAGTTTTCTCACTTCAGTGATTAGCCTCTTCTCATTTATGTTGTCTTTATTGGCCCCTCAAGCCTTGAAATTGTTGACTCCATGCCCTGCTGGACTCATATGAAAGTTAGTTGTTGTGGGGAGGGGGAAAACTATTTTGTTCAAACACAGGGTGTTTTAATTTGTAAATGAACCTGATGTTTCAATGCCTGACTTCCTGTCTTGCTTAATCGGCTCTGTGCTAATTGATGCATCATGCTGGAGTCCAACAAACAACAAAAACAAAAGAAAAATACAGTTTTGATTGAATTGAAAGTTTCATGAGCTGTGCACAAAACATGCTCTCTAAATTGTTCCATGGAGGCTCCTGGCATTCATTACCATTCACTCAACACACCATTGAGACTGTTTAAAATTCTGTTTCTAATTAAATGGGAGTCAATCCAATTATAGAAGCATTGGCAGTAATGTTGTTGCTCATCATTCAGCAGCATAAAGTTAACCTGTTCTCAGATTACAACAAAAACATACTTTCTAACTCACTTCTTCACGGGGACTCATTTCTTTGATAGTAAGTAACTCCACTTTTAGGTGAACTTAACTTAAACAATCACAGGATTTCCTGTTTTATCAATAACTTATGTTAAGAGCTCATAGCTTGTTGCAGAGACAAGACTTGTCTCCAACTGTTGATAACTTTTTGAATGTTGATTAATGACTAGCAGGGTTTAGATAAAAGATTGTCCTGCCTCTCTGTTAGTCATTTCAAGTGAGGCATATAACAACGCACAATCACCATGGAGAGAACAATTTAAATAAGGGCAAACAAAGTGACATGAAAGTTAAGGCATGAAGAATGCTCCACCCGCAGAACATCTGCGGACAGCTAACTATATCTATACATCCAACTGGCAAATGGCAAAATGAGGGTTCTTATGAAACTGCTTTGGTCTTCCTGCTCTCCTCAACCTCAGTCCCAGCTCTTCCTTTAAGCTCCGTCCAATTTTAACAGTGTCCAATGTATCGTCCCTACCCACTCTGTTCTGTGTCCCGGGGTCTTTGCTGCTGCTCTCCCTGCCTTGGCTTTCCACCTCAGGCTTGATCATTCTACTTAGGCATGTGGAAGGGCAGAAAGCTCTCAGAACAGAGCCATACTGCCAAATATGACTTATTGCATGAAAAAGATGACTTGTCTTGTGATTAGAGTGGTACTCACTGACTACCAATAGGAGCAAACTTCTTTTGTCCTTATAACTGTCAGTAATTCTCCTTACATTTTAAAAGCTCAAATTTAGCTTTAACATCCATCAGTCAAGAGCTTGTAAAACTTATATTGACCTCTTTTGTTTCTCCTTCAGAGGAGAATGCAGTGGTGTGGTACAGTCTGCTGCCTGGCCCTGGCTATGAGCTCTTCAGCATCAACCCGTACACCGGTCTGATCACTACCACCTCCAACCTGGACCGAGAGCAGCAGCAACAGTTCATCCTCAGAGGTAAGTAATGAGTGCATGGTGGTTTTTACAAAGACACACTCGGATAAAGCACTCACGTTGTAGTCAAGCAATGTGGGTGATCTTATTTTTACCCTCAGCTTTAGGTTTGCATGTTTTTCTGCTTTTGTGAAAAACGGTTAAATGTGAAGTAAAAAAAGATTTCCCACAGTATTTTGCCTCATTTCATACACAACACACGTTTCAACTGCAAGAAGAAATAATTCAGCTTATGTGAATTTTTAGGCTCATTAAGCTTCAGGGAAACACAAGGTGCCTCTACATCACAGAGTTTAATGAGCAACATTTTTGTTCAACCATCATCTTTTAACTACAAGGATAACAACAAGGCATGTTAGTGTTAGCATGCCTCATCTCAGCAGGTTGATCACATCACATTATATGTTTTCGTCAATGTAATAAATCAGTGTTGTAGAGTGTGAGGGGAAAAGTTGGGGGAAGCAGTAACAAACAGCACAATTAATCACAATCGTGAGCTGGTGAGTGAGACAAAAAACTGCAGGTCATTTGCCAGGCTGGAGTTAGTTTCATTAAGACCGTATGGGCTCGTGTTTAGAGTGTGAACTGAGTAACAAGGCAAGCTTTATCAAAATCACAGTTATAGAGTGCTTCATGCAAAGAGAAACATTATGAAGAAAAAAAACAACAAGAAAAGCCTTACCCAACACAAACACATGGGAGTCAGAAATCTTGAGAAAACATGCGCAAGACAAGGATGGAGATCTACAAAATGGGTTGTCTACACAGATATAGAGCGTTAAATGCTGCCTGAAAAAGAAAAGTTTGAGCAGATCTGATAGATTGTGGAAAATCTGATCAGTGGTTGCAGCTAAAAACATGGAGCAGGGGATGCATACAAGGCTGAGATTTGGATAAAAGGCAGAGATTTGAGGAATTGGAGTGGGTGAGGAGTGAAATGAGGAATTAGAAGATTTAAAATCTGATGAATTGTGTTGTGTCTAATCAGCAGGATTTTTAGCTTATTTTGATTTTGTGTAGAATTTATGGATGCAGGAACTTTAAAGAGATCTGAACGGCAACTATGATAACCTGTTCCACTTCGTTTGTCCATAGAGCTGGCTGAGGGCCGAGAAGTCACACCTAAGCTAAGATTGGTTACACCCAGTGCATCCCCTCAGTTCTTAGTTAAACATGTTTTCATGGTATAATAAAACAGTTTATGAGCAATAAAATCATTGGCTCTTTCAGTGGCTACATGTACAAAATGGAGAGCTGGTTGGACGGATGGCGGGAGAGATGAAAGAATGGAGAGATTAAGGATGAAAGGGATGATGGGATGGATATTAAATGGATGGATGGAGTAGTGGTTGGATAAAGGAAAAATGGGAGCAGGTGAAGCACAGATGAAATAATTACACCAAAAAATGTTTATCTACACACTAAAGGATAGAAATATAAACACAAAGAAAACTCTTTGATAATGGGACAAGGGTCAAAAAATGATGAAAAATCAGTCATAAACTCAACTCATGCATTCATACATTCAAATGTGCAGCCAAAATGTTTCACAAAAGAACAGAGAGACAATAAATTACAGCAAAGAATAGAATATAAATTAAGTATCAAAAATGTAATGGTAAAAATAAAAATTAGTCCAATAAAATAATTAAAAAGAAAAAAACAAATACATTAAAGTAAACTTAAAATGAAACAAAAGTAAGATCAAAATGATGAGGTGAGATCTTTAGTTTACTCTTAAAAACAGCCAGCAAGCTTACCTCTCCGATGTCCAGAGGCAGAGAATCCTTCAGCTCTGGGCGGAAACACAGAAAGTTCTCTGGCTGGTTCTTGTGAGGAAGACACGAGGAACATTTTAAAGGGAGAAATGTGCACCGCAGTGATTGGACTGAAACATAAAATGAAATAAGATCTGCGATGTATGTGAGGAGCAAGGCTATATAAAGCTTTAAAAACAAGTAAACATACCACACAGGGACTTGGACCAAGGCTTTGACATGTAGATGTACTGATTCAGTATGAAGTGTTGATGAAAGCGCAACAAGAGCACAGAGTTCTTGGCTCAGCTCAGTCTACTTAAATGTTAATAAAAAGAAAAACGTCAAAACCTGCCAAAACAACACCTTAAAAGCAGTTCTCTACAGACTCTGTCAAACACAAAAACTTCTCTCTATTTCTCATTTTTGACCTTATTTCTTTTAGTGCTTCACAGCCAAAGCCCTGAAGAACTCAAGCACATTATATAGCACATTGATTTATGTAAAGGAAACAGTCGACTTTTAAAGGACTGAGCTACAGTATATCTAACCTCTGCTGGCTGCCTCCTGAAGTGTTTGCTTTCACTCTCTCATGGGCACACGGTCATAGCATTCAAACTATTAAGCCATGTTTGGGGATAAACTGCTTTCACATGTTGAATCCTAATATTTGTACAGTCAGCTCGATGATGAACAATTAAATATAATAACACAAAATAATAACAGCAGGAAAGCCTGGATGTCTGGACTGTGTGCCAGAGTAAAAAATAGCTTGTTGAGGAATACAGAAATATGTGGGGACAATTTTCTCTGGCTGTGGATGAATTTGGAAAGAAAGAAATATCTTTTCAACATATATTAAAATCTGTAGTGGTATACTTTATGATGACAGGGCTCCCCCTTGGTCCTTTCACGGTCTGTACTGCGATTAAAGATCAAATCTGGCTCAGTCTCTTTGTTCAGCAGAGATGAAAGAAGTAAGACCGGCCAGTTTGGGTGAATATTTCCACACACTGTTACATGTGATACTTCTGTTTTCAGTATTTACAGTAGATTACTGTTGAAGGCTGTGTCATCGGCACAGTCTGAGAACACTTTGAAGTGATTATTTAAAGATTTCTTTTTCATGTTTAGTCTTGCAAGTGGCTTATATGTGAAGTACTGTCTCGGTTAGTCCACACTTTGGCATTTAGATTGCAGGATGTTGATGTTAACGTTTCGCTCAAAGCGCCTCTTTTCTTTACTACACCCTCAAAGGGATGCAAGATGCAAGCATTTATTTTTGTAGGCATTCAGTCCCATCCATTCATCCATTGTTGTTACTGTTTTTCTCTTCGCTGGCTGGAGTCATTCTCGGCTGTGTTTGGGTGCAAGGCGAAGTAAAACCGAGACAGGTCACCAGCCTATCACAGAGGCATTCAGTCACTCCTTTGTAGTTATTTCAAGGAGTTGAAGATCCATACAACACAAAACTAGACATGCATCAACATTTACAGTGATTGTAAATGTGAATTCCTTTTGTTCCCCATCTGCAGTCCAGGCTCGAGACAGCAGCACCCAGCCTCTGTCAGGTACGGCCACAGTGCTCTGCTCTGTGCTGGATGACAATGACAACCCACCAGAGTTCATGCAGTCGTCCTTCCAGATCAGCCTTCCAGAGAACCTGCCCCCAGGGGTGATCTACATCGCTCAGGCCTCTGATCCAGACCACGGAGAGAATGGAACCATTCACTACTCCATATTAGGTAAGAAACCAGATATTGAACTGTGTTTAAAGCCTTTTGGAACATAGTTTTCTGGATTCTTTCTATTGGTAATAACATCATGCTCACAAAAGGCACAGTTTTAAAAAAGGGAGGAAATAAAGTTAAAATCCACTTTTCACATCTTTGAATTTAGACCAAACAGATGTAGATGTTATTAAAGAGAGTGAGAAACTTTCATTTTAGGTTGACTCTGGCTGGCCTTGTTGACAAAATGACACTTTTGATAGATCAAGTCAATTGTCCAGCTGATGCTTTCATTGTTAAACTGAACGTGTTTGATAGCCGGCCAATTGTCTTAATACTCTTCTCATGAAAGGTTTAGCTTATATTTATATAACAGACCCCATTCCTGCTTATGAAAGCAGTGTACTGCACATAAATTGACTTTTTACACTTGCTGTTGTTATTTTTGCTAAGTTTTCTTATATTGCCTTATTCAAAGATGGTGAGATAATCTGGTTCAACTGTTGTCTTGTTCACAATCTGTGTGAATGCTAAATTAAGACGAGGCTAATCTTTTAAAAACAAAAGGCCAATTAAGGATAAGCAGTAATAACCCATTAATCTCCATCCATGCTGTTTTCAGGTGAGGACTACAGAGGTCGTTTTATTATCAACAGCCACACAGGAGCTGTCAGCACCACAAAACGCCTTGACCGAGAGGAGAGGCAGAATTATACACTCACCATTCAGGCTTGTGACTACGGCTCCATCCGGCTCAGCTCCTCCACCCAACTCCAGCTGCTACTACTCGACCAGAATGACAACATCCCCTCCTTCAGCCGTACAAGCTACCATGCTTCAGTAAGTGAGGGTCTACCTGCAGGAGCCGAAGTGCTGCAGATCATCGCCTTTGATCCTGACGAGGGCCCCAATGGGGAAGTGACGTATTCTCTGATGGAGGATAGCAGCCAGGGGGCCTTCTCCATAGACCCTCTGACAGGGATGATCTACACCACCAGATCTCTGGACCGCGAGAGCAGAGCTTCATATACCCTCCGAGCTGTAGCTACTGACAGCTGCACAAAGGGCCCGCTGAGCTCCATGACAACAGTGACCATACAGGTTGAGGATGTGAATGACAACGTGCCAGTCTGCGACGAGAATCCGATCAGTGGATGGGTTTCTATGAGGACTCTGCCCAATGAGATAGTGACCACAGTGACGGCAACAGATGGCGACCAGGGGGAGAATGGGACCATATGGTTTACGCTGTCTGATGAGGAGAATCTGTTTAACATTAACAGCGAAACAGGAGAGATCTCACTGAGGAGACGAGTCAGAGCAGGTTTCACAAGCAGGAAGCTACAGGTTCTGGTTTCAGACCGAGGACGACCTGCTTTAACCTCCACCTGCCTGTTTTTCATCCACCTGAAGGGAGAACAGGAAAGACTCCATTTCACAAACAAGATATACAACGCTACAGTCAAGGAGAACAGCAGAGCTGGTATGCTAAACCATAGAAAAGTAAAAAAGAATAGCATAAGTCAAAGTCTTGTTTTAATTAAATGCAAATGATGCTAAATGAAGTTTATTTGCAGCAAAAGATCTGTAAAGGTTGTATGCTTGACAAGGCTTCATGCAGTGCTGGAAAATCATACAGTTTCTCACTGTACATCTGCTCAAACACCTTTGTGTTTAGTAGAAGGAGAGAATGAGCTGGTGCATGAGTGATGCAGTCTCTCCAGCCTTCTCTCCCGCCATGCAACTGTTTGCTGTGTGTGATGTTGCCATCAGCAATCCATCCCTGAGTTAATGTCTGGCTGCTCTTCTATACATCCCTTGGCCCAGCCCTGATCAGGATAAACCGTTGTGAGTTAGGGAAACCAAAGAGTTGAAATCCCACTGAAACAAAAAACAAACATTAAATAATGAAAATACTTCAAAGTGTAAATTGAAACACATCGTGTCCAAGTCAAAATACAAAGTATTATTATAGTTAATCAACCTATCATTAGTCCATAAATGAGTCCATGTTATTTTGAAAGCACCAAATCGCAACAAAAGTTATCTCATGACGCATTTGTGAAAACCATATTTATCCAGGTAAAATGAGACATAAGATTAACTGAATAATGCTGATCAGACAAAATATGTTTAATATTACATGTCGTATTTGAAAAATTAAACCATCTTGACAGTCTACAAGTAATTTAAATAGGTTATGAAGACCCTCCTTAGAGTTGGTTATTTATTTTCTATATTAATTTCTGTTTCATTGTCATTATTTACATGATAAGAGATATATTTTTAAAAACAGCGTATGTGCAAATTTCCCCTGCACATTTTCTGAAGCTCCATCAACCTTTTCCCTTTCTCTTTCCTATCAAGGCACATGGATAGCAAAAGTGGAGGCCAGTGACCAAACAAACAGCCGACAGAGGATTACTTACACTATCTTTAGCGGCAATGAGAATCTCATTTTTTCCATCAACCGTTACACGGGTAAGAGAAAGTAAGCTGTAAAAGAAAAAAACATGTTTTTCCCTTCCCTTCCTCCTGTTGGTCCAGATTTATTTCTGGAGCTCACTGGTTATAATTAGCAGTTGGCACTCTTGCAGGAACGACATGCATGCTTTCATCATTTAAGTTATGTTAATAACTGAAATTCTCATTCGCTCATCCATTTTATTTTCCACAAAAGCATCCAGAAAACAAGCTTTGATTCCAACTCCTCACCATTGTTTATGTTTAATCAATCAGAGCTTCTTTTCCAACCTATTTCCAGACTGTTTAATTTTCTTTGTAATGCTCTCCCATTTGATCTGCTTCGTTTTGTTGTTTATAAACAAGTATTTCCTAAAGAATTATGATTGTTTCCCTCTTGATTTTATCTTTTTCTGCTCCAAAACAAACTACAGTTCTTAGGAAATAATGAAGGAACATAAACTTAAGTACACAATACAGAGCTGACATAGTTACCACAAAAACTTCAATCCACAGTTCCTCTGTCAACACCTTTTCAAGAAACCCCTGTTTTTCCCTGTCCCTTTCTTTGCTTCCTTTTCTTTTCTTTCTTTCCTCTCGTCGGATGATGACAAGGCCAGAGGCCAAGCCAGAAAAGAATATTCAGTGTTGCCTCAAAGCAAGTCTCACTTGTTGTCCCAGTATTTTAGAACATAACATAGTCTTCTCTTCTCCTGCAGGTGAGATCCGTGTACTGAAGGATAACTCCCTGGACTTTGAGGTGAGCCCTCAGATCCAGCTGGTGGTGCTGGCAGACAATGGGCTGCAGGCAGCTCACTGCAGAGTCTCCATCAGCCTGCTGGATGTCAATGACAATGCACCAGTGTTTGAACACAGCAGCTACAGAACAGCTGTGTGGGAGGGACAAGTGCACAACACCTTCATAACGCAGGTAAATGCAAAGGATGGTGTCTAAACCATCTTCTACGTGCACATGGTATATTTTGTTGTGGTGGTTTTTTAAAAGCCTTCCTATGTTTTCTGTAGGTGTTTGCGTCTGATGCTGACAGCGGAATGAATGGGCAGATTGAGTATTCAATTGTGTCTGGGAACACAAACGGGGCATTCATTCTGGACTCTGTTCGTGGAATTCTTGCTACAAATGTCTTACTGGACCGTGAGATCATCCCCTCATACAAGTACGATAACCTTATAAAAGTATTTTCAGCCTATTTCTAAAATAAAGGAAAATGAAGACCAGATGTTAAGACACACTTTTTTTAATTTTTTTTTTATTTTCTGTGATTGGTATCTGTATTTGGAGGCAAAATTTTCTGTCTATATTTGCATTACAGACTGGTTCTGCAGGCAGCAGACAGAGGGAACCCTCCACTCAGCAGCACCACAACTATCAGAGTCCAAGTGGTAGATGTCAATGACAACAGTCCAGCCATCCCCCCCATGGAGCCTTTGCTCATAGCAGAGAGTGAGACAATCCACCCCATTCTCTGAAACCAATCTAAACAGCTATGAGCTAGCATCTGTTGCTGTTTGTATTTGTTCATTCACTGGACATTTTCTGTCCTTTTTTTTAAGATCTTCTAGCAGGTTACATGGTCACCCAGGTGACTGCGAACGATGTTGACCTGAGCTCCACCATCACCTACAGCTTTGTAGACAACAGCAGCACCAACGTCCCCTTCGCCATCGACCTATACACTGGCGTGATTACTTTGACTCGAGCTCTGGACTACGAGGAGCAGACAGAGTACACGCTGGCAGTCTTGGCCTCTGACTCCCTCCATCAGACCACTGGAGAGGTCAAAGTTCAAGTGCTTGACGTTAACGACAATGCACCAGTCTTTACAGAGCTCTCTTACCAGGTACAGGTTATGTTTTTATAGATTAAAGAATCTACAGGGAAAACTGATTGAAGCCCCAAAGCTACGCTTGAAAGTTCAGACGTGTTTTTACTGTCATAGGAGAATTTTCTCCATCAAAGTGAGACTTACCCAGGTTTTGTAACATGTTAATATTACTTGTACTCAAATCTCTCTCATAAAAAAAATTGTATTAGCTAATGTGCACAAATATGATTACATTTTTCGGTATTGAATAATCCACTGATTACACGCAGCTCTGCTATTAAAGAAAAAAATTAACCTTTATTTTGGGAAAAGCATCATAAATTTTGTTTGGGTCACTTTTCAATTGTCTTTACAAACAATGAGGTAAAATCATCTTTAGATTGTTCACTGGTGACCATAGGGTTTTTACAATCATCATTCCTTCGTTAAAGGAAGGGTTGGAAGTCACGAAAAGCTAGCATGAATTTGAATGTAGCATCTCCTCAGGACTCTGTTTAGCCCCCACCCTCTCACACATAGGTAGTTTCTCAAGCGTACTTGGATCCCTCTTGGTTATGTGCACTGAATCAGGGCTAGTGCACGCTGGTAAAATGTACACGCAGGAGGCAGAACGGCAGGAGAGGATTTGATTGGTTTAACAAATTGGCTGCCAAAAGCTAGGATTGGCTGGTGATTTCCCAGGTTTACTCCTGCTGTAGACAGCCAATATTTCTTTGCTCTGTTTTCAGAACACATCATGCATTGATTGACATTGGGACATAAAGATCATTTTAACCAGTATACCAAAAAGTCTATCTAAATCTGATTACCAACACTGCCTTTAAGATTGTCTTGTTACAAATTGGCATCATCAGATTTGATATAGAGTCATGATCCCAAGAGGATATAAAGTATACTTCATGGTCATGTTACAGAGGTGGCTCATATCTTGCATTACTCTCTTTAAGGTGGAGGTTTCAGAGCTGGTCTCGACGGACACGTTAGTTTTGACAGTGTCTGCAACTGATAGAGACTCTGGACTCAATGGAAAGATCACCTACAGACTATTTTCATCTCCTTTACAAGGCTTTTACATCAATCCAGACAATGGTAAGAACAGGCTAAGTAATTGAAAAGACATCCTAAAGTCTTGTTGAGAGGTCAAGAAGTTATTTGAAGGATAAAACACTGATCCAAAACGTGTCTAGTGTTTTATTCTTTAAAAAACAGTACATCAAGCTTTATATGTCATTACTTGTGGCTGTCTGGTGGTACACATAAAAGCAAAGTGGTACAGAGAAAGTCTCTCCCTAGTTATGAGGAGCTCGGAGTTCAGAATTCATTATTAGAGGCTACTTGAAGTTGTTATTCTTCCAGCAGAAGTTTATTTCCCTAGCGTTAAGATCTTGGATCAAGCATGTTCCTTTGACTTAGGTGGAAAAAATTCAACAGAAAAGGCATTCAGATTTTACTGAGATGAGGTGCTTCAAGGAGCCATGACCTTGTAATAAATCCCTTAACCTAAAGATAAATTCTTCAAAGCTGAAAAGAGTGCCCACTCCGTCATTCTTGGCAGTCTTTATCCTCAAAGTTTTATGTATGAGCTGCTATCATGTTTGAACCCCAAAGTGTAATATCAGAGAAATGTGCTTGCCCTGGTCTGTGGTGAGGTGCACCAATAGAAAGTAAAATTTTTGATGTACAAAAAGTGAGCTAAATGGAATCCAGAGAATTTATGTGGTGCTTCTTGTGGTTGGCCTCTCTCAGTATTTCCAAAACAATAAGTATTTGCTGCTTCAAAGTACAGCCTCAGAATTAATTAAAAATGTCATCATGCTGAAAAGTCAAACTGTCAGTGAAAGGGAAGTTGGAAGGACGAAAAAATCATCACAGAGAATGAGATCTGCTTTTATTGTTCATATTGAAATCATGAAAGAAAAGGCAGAAGGGAAATGATGTTGCATTGTGCTGTGATAACTCCAAGTGTATTGCCATGAGCTAACACATTTATTAGATTTTATTCTGAAAGGAGATAAATCCTCAAACACTGTCAAAGCAACTGAAAGGAGTTTTATAATTTTACGTTGGTGAGACCTCAGACGTCACGTCAAAAACAAAGTCTCCCTTTGTGCAGTTTAATTTTAAAGAAAGAAAAAGTTGGTATGGCCACAGGAATCTCATAATGTCCTTGGCTCGTAAAGTTATTGTGAAAGTGTTGCTTATTATGAAGCCTTTGTTTGGAGTTGGGATGTTCTGAGGCTACAAATTTTCTAGTCATTAAAAAGGCAATGTGAGCTCAAACTATCCCTCATGTCTGAAAGTAATATGCAATACTCAAAACTGAACACAGTTTACTCAGCACTGCTAAACACAGGCTTACAGAGTATGATTTTAGAGGAAAAAATGGCTGCTGTGGGAAAACTGGTAATGCACTAAATTAGACATTTCATTTTTGCAATAAAACTAATTCACTCTTTTACTTTCTTGTATTGTAGGGTCAGTTTTCACCAACAAACCTTTAAAGTCAATCACAAACAACAACCTGATCCATCTACTGGTTGAAGCTAAAGATGAAGGCGATCCTGTGCAATCGGCTGTCACCTCCATAGATGTGTTGATTAAAGACACAAATGACCATGCACCATTGTTCCATCAAGACATCTACACGCTCAGTGTCCCAGAGGACACTCCTACAGACACAACACTTCTGACCCTGTCTGCAGAGGACCAAGACTGGAGCCCTGAAAATACCCATTTGGACTACAGCATTATAAGAGGCAACGAGGAAAAGCGATTCTGTCTGGAGGTAAAAATGGTTCAAGTGGATAATTTGATCAGAAATGTCGGTAAGGTTGTTCTGTGTAACCCATTAGACCGTGAGATCACTGAGAGCTATGCACTAACAGTGAGTGTGTCTGATCGAGGAACACCCTCTCTGAACAGCTCTGCTTCCATTATAGTGACTGTAACAGACTGCAACGACAATGCCCCCACCTTTGCCAGCACAGAATACCATACACAAGTTAGTGAAAACAGTCATGTAGGTACCAGGCTGGTCCAGGTTAGTGCTCTTGATCCAGACCTGGGAATCAACGGACTGTTGCGTTATGAAATTATCTCAGGAAATAGCAAAGGTCATCTCAAGCTTGACCCTCAGTCTGGCCTCCTGGTGGTGAACCACTCACTGGACTATGAGGAAGACTCAAAATACACCCTCACCATCAAAGCATCTGATGGCGGTGAATCCTCTGAGGATCATAGAGTGGCTTTTACAGTGGTCTTCATCACAGTGTTGGATGAAAATGACAACTCCCCATACTTCATGTTCTCTACTGTTAACTGCTCTGTGCTGGAGAACCTTCCAGCATATACTCACGCCTGTTCCGTCCATGCCCTTGATAATGACTTAGGTCCTTACGGCCAACTCACCTACTCTATTTTGTCCTCCTGTTTCATGGACTATGGCAGTGGAGGTCCTGAGAAGAAGGAGGCCTTTGCCATCGATTCTCTAACTGGGGACATTCACACCAGACAGACCTTTGATTACGAACGAGAGAGTGAGTACTGTTTTGTAGTGGAGGCCAGAGACAAAGGGGACAAAGCAGCTACAGTGAGAGTACAGGTGAGCATCAAGGGAGTGGATGAGTTCAGTCCTGTCTTCACCCAGAAGCAGTATCATTTCCTCCTGCCAGAGAACGCAAGGCCTGGAGACACCATTGGTTACGTGATGGCGATGGACCACGATAGAGGGGTTGATGGGCTGGTGGAGTACTCTCTTGTGAAGTCATCGCCATTTTTCTTAATTAACAAAACAACAGGTGCCATCTTTGTGTCAGGTCCTGTATATCGCAGGGGAGGCAGCTATGAGGACATGGTGAAGCTTGTTGTGTCTGCAGGAAGTCCAAGACTGGCCTCCAAGACTACCAACTGCCTGGTTCTCGTCAATATCTCCAGCTCAGCAGAAGCCCTCACCGGGATGCCTCTTGGTGTGCACATGCTCAGTTTAAGTGTCTCTCTCACCATTTTTGTCCTTGTTATTCTCATATTTGTGTGCCTGGTTCTCAGGTACAAGTTAAAGGAAGCAACAATCAAGAAAGCTTCTGTTATTGCTGCAAACTTAAACCACGGCACAGGATCACTATGTGGATCAAATACAGGTACACAAAGTCCTATCTCTCTGCAGGACTTCAAACGGCCTGGTGTCTTTATGAACAAAAGAGACATTTCAAACCCATACTTTCAGTCTGACTCTAGCGGGCGTGGATCTGCAGAGGGTGAGACCGCTGAGGACCAGGAGATAAAGTGGATAAATGAGTACCGCTGCCATAAAAAAGAAGAGTCTTTAGAAAGCAACCAGGTCAAGCCACCAGAGATCCAAAACTCAGACTTAGCTGCAGATAGTGTCTCTTTCAGTTCTATAGATGTAGGCCCAGAGTACATTCCATCCCTTAGCAAATGTTTAGCTTCAGGGATGGCCAGCACTGAAAGCCTCCACCACTTCAAAGAGGAAGGGGGGGGCGAGGGGCTTCTTCCAGCAGTACTTCGGGTTAGGGACTTGGAGGAATGCATGAGGACAAGTGGGTACGCTCCCCTCTCAGGTGTTAACCCCTCTGCAGATTCTCTGTCCTCACTGTTGTGTCTAGAGGAGCAGCTGCAAGGAAGCTACAACTGGGACAGTGTTTTAGATTGGGAGCCACACTTCCAGACTCTAGCTGCAGTTTTCAACGATATCGGGATGCTCCCCGATGAGGAGCTACAAGGCGGCCAGGAGGACTTAGCAGCAGAGGCAAGCTGTCTCATGTACCCACCTCCTCTCATAACGGGAGTAGCTCAGCCTGGCATTAGAACTGTACCGCCCCGAAAGCCAGTGCGCATGCCAAATCTGAGGAGGAAACATTCTCACCGCAAATATGCTTATTCTCCCTTGGCCAGAAACACAGGACTGACCCCTTCAGTCATGACACCCACTTTCTCCCCATCACTTTCTTCTCTTACAGTAAGAACTCCCAGTGCCTCACCTGTTGTCTCTGAGACTGGGGTAGGGGGTATCAGACTCGACTCAGGGCCTCACACTGCAAGCTTGCTGGAGGCA
The DNA here is from genome assembly GCA_030710495.1 of Labroides dimidiatus. Taxonomy (NCBI): domain Eukaryota; kingdom Metazoa; phylum Chordata; class Actinopteri; order Labriformes; family Labridae; genus Labroides; species Labroides dimidiatus. Next base: position 24,298,607 of record CM061145.1, read on the forward strand.
GAAATCCAGGTGTAGACTCTTCTGAGTTTCTGTTGCATTCAGTTCATTTCTTAATACATTATCTACTTTGGAAAGAACGTCACACCATTTACTTTAATGACAAATTTAAATATATCTATATGCATAAAGATGTTTCAGAAATAGAACAGGGAAGTACTTGATTTATTTTCTGTGTTGTCCCTGTTTTTATGGTTAAAGGCGTGTGGGTTTCATAAGTTGACTCTCCAATAGACATTACCAGGTGAAGTTTTGAACATGTCATTAGATTCAAGTTTGTTTCATAACTACTTGTGTAATAAAAACTAATATCTGAAAATGCCTGAAGTTATTCTTACATCATATACTTTTCATGAATAAGAGAAATTGTTCAAGCTTGCACTTAATTATTGAATGTTTTATAGTAAACATGTTTATATGCAGAAAATGAAACACTCTCTTATTGAAATTGGTTGCAGCTTCTAAATGAAAAGTCCGTTTGGGTTGGTTTAACTTTGATTAATAAAGAAAGGCAACATTGTTCTGTGGTTCTCCCTGAAATCATTAAAAAACTGTTTTTATTCCCGTCCAATGTTTGCCTCCGTCTCTGATAATATATACACCCAATAAAAGAGCAATTAAATCCCCTGAGGAGAACTTTAACTCTTTTAATCTAGGACATATTTGAATTGGACATACTTACATTCACGTCTCTTCAACCTTCTTACAATGTCAGGCTTATGAAGACAGTGTCCAAAATGCCCATGAGGGATTTTTCACAAGCACTTTATTTGTATCAGGAAATTAAACAATAATGTCGTACACTCACTGATGGCAGACTTTTCTGACTCCAGTCCAGGTTTTTTTTTGGTTTAACTTTTTTGTCAAGTAAGCGTCTGTTCCAATTGTTATTTTGTTTTCATACCAACTATTCAACATGAGCACTTCATGTAAATTTTAAATGAGTGTGGGGTCCTGTTGGCTTAGTGGTTATAAAAGGGTGGTTTATATAAAATGGCTTAGTGGTTATAAAAGTTTTTTTATCTCTAGCCATGCTGAATGGGTATTGAGAATTGACTTGTTTTGCAAGATAACCATTTTTTAAGATGATCTTGTGCATAAATACAACTATCTTGTTGGGGAGAAAATGCTGCCTTGTGTGGACTTGCAAATATCTTTTCACAATAATTTTTCAATATAATTATTTTGCAAAAAAAAAGTCTGTAGGGACAGCATGTATTGTGTCTAAGAATTCTTGTTTTGTTCACACAAGACAATTGATTGCACAAGATTTTTTTTTTATTATTTTATTTTTTGCACAAGATCTGCTCATGTTCCCCTCAAGAAACTCAAGTGGCTGTATTTTGTATGTTATGACAGTTCATCAAGAAGATGCAAAGTGATTATTTGATGTATTTTGACACTATCAGAAAATATTACCCTTCTGCACTACTCGTGAAATATTTGGAAATAAGAGTGTTTTAAGAAATGTACAACCCAATTTCCATTAGAGTTAGGTCAATGCGAAAAATCAATAAAAGCTGAATTTAAGTATCTTGGTGAGGAGCATGATCTTGACCTTATGAAATCTGATGTTTTCCTTAGAAATTTTGCTAAGTAGCTATAGAGCAACAAAAACATGTGTTTTAGTGAAAAATCCTTTTACATCTTCAGACTTTTTTGCTCCAAACAGTGACCTTGATATGTGAGAGTTTAGTCTAAGTTCATATTGAAGAAGTGCAGATCCAACATGGCTCCACTTGGTCTGCTGTTAATCCAAATGTGCTGCCCTCAGGGAACATATGAGCTGAGAGAGCTGAGGGGCTAAAGTCTTTATCAGATAGTTTTATATAAGACAATAAACAGCCCGGCACAGAATCATATCGGTCAAGTGTGTCCTGCATGTGGGCACTGATAGGTGAATAATTATTTATTGACTCAGTTCAGACCATGGTGGGTTTTGAGAAGCTCTGTAGCACTCTGTATTTATGATTTCAGGAGGTTCTTTGCCCCAGTAGCACGGTGATGGAAGAAATCTCTTGCCATATCAGATGACCTGGCAAAAATAAGCTTGTGAGTCCCAGCATACAGCTTGATAGTTCCAAACACCTGAGAAAAGAGCTGCTCGGTGGATCTTTATCAAATAATGCCTGTCAGTAAGACAAGTCAGTCTGCTCAAAGAGGTTAAAAATCCTAAAAACAGAGAGGTTCAAGTCTTTAAAAAATGTTTTTTTTAATGAGCATTTTTTGTGTATGATACAAACCTCATACATGTTCACAGTTAAATTAATTTATCATTGACCAATAACCAGTGTGTGTTTTGTTTTTTAGCAGAAGCATGGTGGCTACATGATGGAAGACCTGCTCTCTCAGTGGATCTAAAAAGCATGTTCAAAAGTAGTAAAAGAGTCAGTTAAAAAAAATAAATAAATAAAAACATGATATTAAATCACAGGTTCCACAAACACATTTTACTCAGATGAACCAGTTTTTGCAGGTCACTCAGAAACTTGTAAATCAAATGCTGTGTTTATGGACAATGTGAACAAAAGAAAAATGAAATCCAAGGAATGTACAGGGTTTGTTTGTGACTTAGAATACTTAAGAATGTTTTAGGCTCAAATTCAGAAGTTTGAACCAGGTTTCTTGGCAGGATCCATATCATGGATCCATACCAAGTCAACTACTTTATATTCCCCAACAACTCCAGATAATAAAATTACTTCATAGGTTAGTACACACTGCAGCCAACAGGGGTCCTGGCCCCACAGGGCAGTTACCAATTTCACAAAGTTGATAACTAATCCTGTATTTCATGCATATCAGAGTGATTCAAACAAATCATACTGGTTAACAAAGAGTTTTCAGAAAGGCTCAGTCAAATCAAGCCATAAAGACCTCCTCGAGGATGTGTGTTCATCTGCAGTTAATCATTACTAATTAAATCTGGTCAAGGGTGAGCTCACAATGTTCCCCCGATTCGTCTTTTCCTGCAAGACAGAGAGAACAGATTATCATCTGATAGTCCAATCTGATAGTCACAATGACCAGAAGGCATCTTGACAAATAAAGCACAGCTGTGTTCTGGTGCTGGCTTGGACTTCATATGTATCTCTATTTGTATTCTATTGAGATACTGGTTTCACAACAAGTTCTGTGTTGTGGTTCTTACTTGTTCCTCGGGAGACTTGTGGCTTTATGATGCACTAAAGGAATTTAGGTTAAATTCCATTGGTGGATGAAAGCTTTTACAGTCAAGGCCATAGCTTGTTGTAACACTGATCATTTCAAAACTTTTTCTGTATCCTTGTAAAGGGTTTGTTAGAATTTCTAAATATGATTTAAAGGACTAACAGAGTACACAAAGAAGAGCAGTTGACATTTTTTGTGTATTTACGGTTTCCTCACATACAGCCGCTGACAAATGAATGTAAAATATAATTGGTTTTTGTATGAAATGCAGATTTATAGCATGAGATTTTCATAATAAATTCCTCCTGGGAGTATAGCTTGTTACTGCCTCACTAACAGCAAGAGCACAAAGAAACAATGAAGGGTGGTATTGATTACAGACCAATCATGAACGGGAAAACGAACCAGCCTAATAAGTGACTCAGTTTATGTGTGTGCATTCTGTTCAGCTACATAACATCCATGTTTTACTCCTTTCCTCCCACAAATCCTTCAAGACAGAATAATCTGCTTATTATCTTTCTGGTATTCGACTTTGATTACAGGCTCGCACAAAGAGGTGTTGAAATTCAACTTTTTTCCCCTACTAATATCTGTCCTGTCAAAGCTAGTATAAAAAAGTCAAAGTATCAACCTTAGGGGTGTCATATGCCTAGATTCTTAATCCCGTTCAGTTTTTCTTAAAAAAGAAGAAGATGTACGGTATTAATCCTGAGGAGAAATTCAGTTATTGCATTATTGAAAATGCAACACACATATAGGACAGAAATACATACACATACATGCACAATTATGGTGCACTAATCAAGAGATGTCAGGGTGAGGAGGCTGCACATGGACCAGGCCCCAGAGCAGTCTGAGATTCGGTCCCAATTTTTCAAGGGCACAATGGCAGGGTGCAGGAATTTCACCTTCCATCTCTGTGGCTACCAGCCCAATGTCTCTGTCCCTAATGGGCCTTGAAACAGCCCGTCTGTGGCATTCCATGCAGACATCTCATTTTCTTGGCCTTTGTTACTTTCGCACTGCTCTTCACTAGTCTGACGGTGTAGACTAGAGCAATTTTTTGCACTGCCTTACCATCCATGACTGACCTGATTTGTATAATCTTCTCAGGACTCCAGGCCTCAGCTGAAACACAAAACGGGCCACGGGAACCATTAGTACCCTTTGACTCCAGATGTGTTTGCACAGGTACATTTGCTCAGGCGTACTTTGAATGGCCGTTATTTCCTGAATTGTTTGCACAATCGGAAAAATTCCGACAGTTTGTGAAAGCTGAGATGTTGCTCTTTCAGCCAACATGTGGTTATTACGGTAATTTCACTCAGGCATTTACGGAAGCCCGCGAATACACACAGGCTATGGAGCAGATTGATAGAAGGAGCACACAGAGAAAACTGAATTAGTCCAAAAATGCCAAAAAAAAAAAAAAAAAAAAGAAGATCCTCACAGGTTATAAAACCTCCACTCAGATTTCCACAGGATGTTGAGACTGAAGGAACATCTCAGGATGAATGAAGCTCTCTCTATCAAGTTTTTACTTTGCATATGTAATTGTATGAGTAGACTGACACTTGCATTGTGTGTTGACTTTTTTAGAACAGTATACCATGCTGTTTATATTTTTTATGAGTAAGTGTGTGCGTTGTGTACCGCGTAATATGGCACATGTATTTATTGTGCTATTTTAGAAAAGTGCACCAAGTCTTTGTGCTGTGTGCATGATTTGAGGCTGATGCTAATCTTTGAAAAACAATGTACCATACCTTGTTTGTACTATAAAGTGTGCATGAGCAGCTTAATATCTTTCTCCACTACTTTCAATTTGTCCTGTGATGAGGAGCGGCCATCCTCAAGTGGCCTGTGTGCTAGAAGAAAGACAGAGAGGCTGTAGGGATGCTGGTGCTTCTGGTGATGCTGACAGACAGCCTTTTTTAAAACAAATGAAAAGAAGAGACAAAGAGTCATAAATGTTAATGTACATTTGTTTTTTGAAATGGAATTCTTAAGTTTATCTTTTAAAATTTGTTTGATTGCAGTGTTTTTCCTCCACCAAACATTTAAAATCCAGTTCTCCAGATATTGAAAGTTCCAAGTATATCAGAAAAATTACCAAAAGCGCTTACATACCAGACATTTTTTTACAGTTTTATAGTCAAAATAAAAAAGCTATTTTAGTGCACCAAAGAGCCACAGTCTGTGACATCAGCAGGTTTTCTCATCTACATCAGTTTCATAAACTGATTTTTTGACTCCATAAAGTCAACATATGTGCAGGTTCTTGATATTTTCCCATAAATCTGTACATACATCTAAGCTGTCTGGCTGAAAGATTGTGTAAACATCGTCACACAGCAAACATTATTTATGCACCATTTGCAAGCTCGAAACAATCCAAATGTTTTCTGTTTTCTCTCTCTTCAATCATTTTTTTTTCCTCCAAAACAAAAGAGGGCACATTTGACAGCAGAAGAAAAAAAACTTAAATATCATGATTTATTAACATTGAAGACCAATTTAATTATTTATAATACAACCAGTTTTCCCCCAGCCTATTGTTATTTTTCAAAGGAAACCCAATGTACACAATAAATCACGGAACAGAAATGAATAAACTGCACTGACCAAGGCCTACCTCTTTTTTTATCAGAACCATGTGAGACATCCTTTCTATCTCCTTTTCATATGTTTGACAAGTGTGTTGGATGATGTATGCCAGAGTGCAGTGCTGTGCCTGGTTCTGATGGAGATTAACACAGACATTATGTGGGATAGCAGAGCAGAGAGGGGAAGTGGGGGTTTAAGTGAGGATGGGAATATGGAGCGTGTAGAGAGGAGTTTGTTGTTTGGAAGATTTCTTCCAGACTATTATCAAGGTTATTTTTTTTGTTTTAATTCTCAACAACTGGATTTTCATATCAAAATAACATGTACAAAGAGTCCAAAGTACAAAGTACACAGGAAAAACCTTGCCAAGGTGCAGTAAATGACAAATCAGCGTTATTTTACAGATTGTTATTCATGTACTTTCCCTGCATCATATTAATCTGACAATTTTAGTAACTACTTAGCCTTCTGACTGACTCTGGCATGTTTATGGATGCAACATTGAAATTTCATTGATATGCATGGTCCCTAAATAAATGTATAGTAACCTGCAGATCTGTGGATGGAAATCATGGGACAACTTTAACAAAAACTTGAGAAAAGAATTTAAATTCAGAAGTAATTTCATTAGCTCAAAAACCACCTTCTTACATCCAAGGTTAGACACTTTTCTAGCCAGCAATTGTCTTGTGATTATATGTCATTTGGAATTTTAGATTGTACTTGTAACTTATTGTCCTCATAATGTGGACATACAAAATTTATATTGATACTAGTAATACTAGTAATCAGCCTCATATCAGATGGTTGGGAGTGGCCAAACTCAAGCCAAGATAACTTGATGTCTGAACATAAAGCAGCAGCAGTACCAGCAGTACCTACTGGGGCCCACAAAACAAGTTTCTATGTATGGTTATCCCAAGTTCAACTTTTTTCATTTTTGGGGGGCTTTTATGCCTTTAATCGGAGAGGACTGGACAGTGGATAGAGTCGGAAACTGGCAAAAGTGGGTAATGATATTCAGGAAACAGGCCACAGGCTGGGAACAGGCCACCCATTCGAGGACAAACCACATGGGATCCAACCTGGAACGCTAGGCCATCTGCGCTTCCCAAGCCCACCTTGAACACACAATTGTATCAGTAGAAACAGAAAAAGTTGAATAATATTGACATGAGGCGCTGCACAGTGGAGCAACGGTTAGCACTGCAGCCTCACAGCAAGAAGGTCACAAAATGGAATCCCAGTGGCCTTTCTGTGTGGAATTTACATGTTCACCTCTTGTGTGTGTAGGTTCTCTCCAGGCACTCCGGCTTCCTCCCAAAGTCCAAAAACATACTCATCAGGTTGATTGGTGATTCTAAATTGCTTATAGGTGTGAGTGTGTGCATGAAAGGTTGTCTGTCTCTGTGTGTCAGCCCTGTGATTGACTGGCGACCAGTCCAGGGTGTACCCTGCCTCTCGTCCTAAGACAGCTGGAATACGCTCCAGCCCACAGACTGTAATAAAAAAAAAAAATGGACATCACCTTACTCAGCTTAAACTGAGGTCGCCACAAAAACTGCTCCCTCTTGTGACTGGCTGCAGTAAAAGTTAAAAACTCTGCCTCTCTATTCATTCCAGACGGGCTGTGGTCAAGCTTTAAAAAATTAATACACCTTGTAGAAACATTTCTCACATCCGTATGCTGTGGTGATATCTAGTTATTATTAAGCTGCATTGTGTTCAAGTTTTTTTTTTTTTTTCGTAAAGTTTCTTTGTCATTAGTTATTAGATGTTAAAAACCGGGTTTAACAATGATGGGTAGCTGCTGTTCTTTTGTTGTTTTTTTTTTTTTTTTTTTTTGGGGGGGGGGGGGGGGGGGAGTAGATCAGGAAGGGGCATTAAAAACAGATTAGACTGTTGAAGGAAAAAAAGAAATCATTTTTGTCACGAACTTCCAGTCAGATTTCTCAGAGTCCCTCATAGTCTCTACTGCGCAGACTCTGGCTGCACAATGGCAGCTTATGTGACAGGTTTTTTGGCTTCATACTGTACAATGGTAAACGGCAGAGCCACGCTGTCTATTCTATATACAGTCTATGCTGATACACATATTGGTAAGTTTTACCATTCCACTTTCACTTCTACTGAAATTTAATAAAATGGACAACCAATCCAAATACAATTTATTTTAGCCACCCTAGTTGTATGACATGGAAGGCTCTCATGTGGTTCTCTGTTTTGGTACAGACTGTTACATTTTAAGATAAATCAGATGACTGTGGTGATATTTGGTGCAGATGTGTGTGGTTGTGACTGCATTGCCACCATGAGGTTGGTCTCTGTGGTTTTCAATTACATGTTTCAACAACTATTGCCTGGAAAGTTTTAATTAGTTTAACATTTTGTTCATCACCAAACAGACGGATTAAACAAATACAACAAAATAAGGTTCGGTTTTCATTTTACACCAGTGGCTGGTTTTTATGTGGTAGAAGCATGCGACAAACAGCAAACTGTTCCTGTGTTGAATGAAAGACCAGGGGTTTGACAAGAGCTTGCATATTTGGAAGAAAACTTCCAACTTTATGGCTCAAAGGTGACTTAAATACTTTTCTACTTTAGCCTATAGGTGGTTTGTTACTTAATTCACAGATTTTCAGTTGAGTATTCCTTGTACTATAGACCTTAGCCGGCAGCCTAATAGGCTGAAACAAAACTTCTTATCCCCCTTTAAACACACACACACATCAACACACACACATAGTCAAGCCTGGAGCCCCTTGAAAAAGACCAGTGGGGAGAGGGGAAAGGAGCTTTGTTGGAGGAGGGTAGAATAAGGGGGGTGAAACAGGCTTTGGATGTATGAAGGAGCCTCAAGCATCACATTTGGGTCTAATCAAATGAGTGATGTTTTTTGGCCACAATATATAAAACAGATGGACCAAAAATGGGAGGAGTACAGTTCTTTGTATAAAACCTGGTTCGAGAAAAGGAGCATTTTTTATTCCTTTTTAGGGCAGTTGATCTTTGCTTGCTGCTCTCCATTTTATTTTCCAAACGTTGAATACAGTTGTTTAGTTTCATGCTCTCCACCCAAAAAAAGTTTGTCTCCTTAACTGATTGTTTGTCAATGATTTGACTGAAGCTTGTGTGGCCTTTTGTCAACAGTAATAATACCTCAACCTTTGACCTGCTTGTAATATGAGACCTTATAGATTTTAACGGCAGACCTGAGTGAGAATGTCATCTTAAAACAGTGTCTCTGGACATGCAAAGTTGTCTCACACCCTCAAATGACCTTTAACCTCTCAGAAAAGCTGTGGGGTATTAAGTGCACTTGGGGGGTTGGGGTTGTTTGAGCCACAGGGGTGAAAACACAAGGGCAGGTGCTCCCTACTGGGGCCTCTGCTCCCAGTATAAGAGGCCTGGTTCGCCTGTGATGGATGGGTCTAGCTGAGATGCCAGTCCCCCTTTGGGGCAGAGTCCACAGCAGGGAAGGCACCATCTGGGAACAGAATGTCAAGGCTGGCCCAAGGGTGGAGATTTATGCCCCAACCTCAGGTTCAAATGGCTGTTTCTGACATAACATAGACAAGGTGGCACTGACAGCTTTTCTCCACTGTAGTCCAAAATGAGACCATCCATTTTTGTCTGCAGGGACATCAGGAGGATGAAGGGGATCAAACAACTCCAGGGTCAAGTTTTTCCAACCTCAACATTTTTCTTTTTTCACTGTCCTTTGTAGGCTGGATCAACTCTAATGTGCTCGTCTGTCTCTCCCTTGCTGCCAGTTTTTTTTTACGTGTCTTGCTCAATAAAGGAATGCTGACATCATATCCAGAGCGAAAAAACTTATATACCGAAAAGATTTGCTCAGTATGTCAACAGCATACATAAATCAGGGGCAGACTGACTAAAAACTCCCCTTTTATTCCAAATACTTATAGAACTATATCCAAACTCTTCTTACATCCTCTGAAAAAACTCTTATTCAATTCAGCCACAGTCATGAGGAATAAACACAGGTGGTGAGAGGCATGAGTTCATCCACTGACCGGCGGTGAGCTGTAGGTAACAAGAGTGAGAGGCACTGGCAGTTTTTTGACAGGCCTATTAGGGTTTCGGCTGCACAGCGAGGCTGGAAAGGAAGAGGTATTAAACAATTATGGCCGTAGACACAGATGTGAGGACAGGAGGAAAAGAGAGAAAAGTTCACTCTGTGTGTGTGTGTGTGTGTGTGTGTGTGTGTGTGTGTGTGTGTGTGTGTGTGTGTGTGTGTGTGAATTCCCTGGAATACAAAAGTGCAGGACTTGAGGAGAGTCCCATGTGGAGCTCATTTTGTCTCTTAACTTTGAGAATAATCTGCTGAGTATAGAAGCATAAAACATACAGTATATGGCTTGAAATCTTTCAGGATATATTTTAGGTAATCATTTAGACTACATATATAAATATAAATGGAAATGAGCAGAGCAAGGAAAATTGTGGAGGAATAGTGGCTATATAAGAAATTAACAATAAATTCATTTTGGTTAAAATTTAAACTTTAAATTAAACTGCAGTAATACTGTTTTCCTTAGCTTTAATATATTATTCATAATATCTTGATATATTAAAGCTAAGGAAAACAGTATTGCTGCAGTTTTAAAAGTGGTAAAACATTTTGGTTAAATTGTCACACTCTTGCAAATAAAAGAAGAATAACATCAATAGTAGGACTATGCAATAAGTATGGTGCTAGAACTGTAGGGGAACTAAACTAGCTCAACTTACACTGCAAACCTAAAACATTGGGGCAAACGAATACTTTCAATTCAAAACTGAAGACAATAAAAAATAACGAGAAATGCTACAGAACATGAGGAATACAAAGGCAAAGATGCTGCAAGACTCAATGAAAAGGGAGAGGGCAAACAGAGAAACTAAACAGGTATGACACCAGAACACCAGAAACACACACACACACACACACACACACACACACACACACACACACACACACACACACAGCATATATATATACACACACACACATATATATATATATATATATATATATATATATATATATATATATATATATATATATATATATATATATATATATATATATGTTTTCATTTATTTCATCTGGAAGATTCCAGAATGCCAGCTTGATTTGTTTTTAGAGCAATGTGATATTTTATTATAATACCTCTCTGGCAGAAGATCAGTAACACAGTTTGGTTTTTTTTTTCTTAAGAAATAACAAAAAAAAAACTTCTTGTCATGTTGACACTGAGCAAGGGTAACACATCTATCTTTCCATTTCAGATCCCCAAAGCAGCCTTAAAACCAAGACATCATGTATGAAACAGATTAGAATAAATGTCACATTTGAGTCTGTATATACTGGATGTGTCATCTGATATGGCATACGTAACCCCTGGTGCAATAAGGCAGAGCCAGGGCGTATTTTGGTTGGAGCACGATAACTCAATATTGAGCTACCACCATAGTTTGACCAGGACTGTCAAGCTGAGATTTACAGAATATCTTATTACATAACATGGTGAAAGATAAGCACAGCCATGTTTACTCTCTGGTAACTTGCTGCATTCTGAAGTTGTGATGCTCTGAAGACTGTTGCAGGTCTTTGACAGAAGCCCTTCAGAGGAGGCTGTTTGTTGGACATATGAGGTTGGAAAAGGCAGCACTTCTACAGGGGTGCCATTGTTTAATAAAGTGATGTGAGTTTTAAATGTGTGTGCAGTGAAGTGTCTTTCCAAAGAGCTTAAGATAACTCAGGGTCTTTCTTCCTCTGCTCAACAGGATTCTGTAGGTTTAATGTGCACTGCTTCAGGCTTGTTCCATGTGCCCTTGTTCACCATGAGAAAGAAACACATAGGGTTCTGATGCATAAGTGCTAACACACCCTCTCCTGAGCAAGGTCTGAGTCTTGGTGATTCCCTCTGGAGCATTAAGGTGGTTTTCCTCTGTTACCTTGGAGAAGAATTTAGCACATGGGGTTTTAATGTTCCTGTCTCTATATAAAAACATCAGGGTACCAATAGAGACATGTTGGTGGGTCTGTTAGACCATCTAATGTTTATAGTTGGCACTTTTACAACAGGATTTACTGCTATTAAGGAGAATGTGTCTACTTATGGAAGTTAGCTGTAAATAAAAGTGTTCAGAGTAGTAAAACAAACAAAAGCCAGACTTGGGATGATGGAAAAGTTTGAACAAAAAGAACGACGGAGAGCTCAACATTATTTCAATATTGGATATCTGTATAAAAAAAAATTGCTTGTTTTCATTATCTGTGAGTAATATTTATATTTACACAGGTGCACCCTGATTCAGGCCCAACTAATCACAGCCAGTTATTCAGCCTGTATTAAGAAATTTAGCTTGTGTACTTGTGGCTGTTGTACCTCCCACTGTTTTCTGGAGCCCTATACCTTGGGAAGAGAAGATAGCTGTGGTTTTTTCTTCACATCTTCATGCCATATTTGGTAAAAAAACAAAATTGCTTATGAATGTCTTCAGTTTTTGGCACATTATTGTCCATTACACATTCTGAAGGTGAATAGAGTTACTTGAAGATAACAGCAAAAAAGTAGTGTCAAGAATATAAAAGAAAACGCTCTTGGAAATCTTTTTGTGCTTTATAGGTTTTTGTTATATTTTGAAGACTTAAACCCTTTTTGCAACTTTAGAAAGAAACTCTACATTTGAAATTAAGAGGCTGAATCTGTAAGCATTTTTTTTCTGAACTTGGTGCAAAGTCTGTTTCAGTTCAGGGGACACACTCATCTCAGCTCTACATCTACCGGTACACTAACTGTGTCCTTGTAGTGTCACAACTGTTAAAGAATACCAAACCTTTATTTACACTTGAGCCTGTGTCTGGTATTCAAGAGGTCACTGTGGGTCGCTGGCTAACCTGCTGCCACTGTCGCTAAAATTAAGAGGGCTGGTTTTTTCTTTTTTTCTAACTACCAAATTCCTGTGATGAAGTTTGTGTGTGTGTGTGTGTGTGTGTGTGTGTGTGTGTGTGTGTGTGTGTGTGTGTGTGTGTGTGTGTGTTTGTGTGTGTGTGTGTGTGTGTGTGTGTGTGTGTGTGTGTGTGTGTGTGTGATTATATTTCACAACATAAACTGTCAAAAGGTAAATGCTCAATGACCACTGCCAGAGTTGTATCCTGTAAGCAGAAAGAACATGAAAAAATTGGCAGAATTTCTAATCATTTATCCAACATTTAATTTTATTTTCTATGTAATAAATTTCCGTATAAAGATGATGAGGTTGTGTGTGTATACAGACCAGTGTTAATCCTTCAGCAGATAAAGAATAAAAAGAAACAATCAAAACCTCAAACTAAAGAAAACTACAGAAATTACACATTGATATAAAATAGGGATTGAACTACCAACTGATTTTCATTCACAAAAAAAGGTGCATTCATTAGAGCACAGTAACTCATTGAGTTAAGAACAGCAGCATCCTCTAGGCAAGGAATGTGTCAAGGTGCACAGCAGGTTGCCCCCCTCCAGATGGGATCATGATCAGGTACGGGTTTTTCAGAAAACACCTCTGACAGCAGAGCTGCAAGGACTTTGGTCTAAGATGTAAAATACCCCTGTTGGGCCCTTCACAGTGTGAATCTTCCAGCTTCAGGATCAGAGAGGAGTCAAAGAGCAGGGTCCTACAGAGGGATCTGCTGTCAAAGTGATCAATGGACATCCTGCAGACATAAATCTGCGTGCTGTATTTTAGGAAACAATGCCACTGTTTTTACAATTCGGACCAATCTTTTGGACAGCCTTACAGAGACTGTTCTAAACTGAATATATTGGTGTTTTATGATACAATTCTTTACTTTCTTGTCAAAAAGGAGGAGAAGATTAATACATCCTTGTTTCCATTAGCAGGTCTTCAGCAGGTTGGTCAGCGGCTCAATGCTTCAAACTATGGAGCTGTAGGTATACCTCTTGCTTCATAAACATATACAGTCCTTTCAATTCAGAGGTTACATGCTATTGAAAACAGATAATTCAATGAAAATAGTCAGAGTCTCATCCTTGCTTTTTGGACTTCTTGTTCAGTTACTCAACCTATTATGTAAACCATATAAAAGTACGCACAGGAGTTAGATCAAGCACCTATGTAAGTATCATATGGTACTTTTTTTTTTTTATTTCTTCCCCAAAGTAATCCATAAAAGAACCTTAAAATAAACAACCCCCTTATTTTATGCAACACTGATCTAATTTTTCAGTCAGGAGTCATAAAATGTTAATATTTGGGAGCAGGCTTTACTACAAAAGTCTTTCTAGACCTTTCTGAATTATTGTCACTTACATGACCACCTTAATTGTCTAACTTTCATTAAAAGTCTTTAATGAAAGTTTGGCATCAATTTCATTTCTTAAGACTGGAGGATGACATTTGGTTTCGGCACACTCTCTCCTGGTTCCCTGCTCTATGCAATGTCCTAACCCTTCAAAACAAAGGTACAAAAAGTCTAAAAATATAACCATAAAAAGTACAGCATATCAATTAGGTCTAACATGTGTGGCTAAGTTTTAATGCTTAAAACTGATGCCGGTGTCGTCCACATCTTCCAGAAGGTGGAGGGAAGTTGGGTGGAAAAATGTTATACGCTTTTTTGTCACACCCCAAATTAAAAATAAGCAACTTGGTACTCAGCAGCAATGTTGGAGACAGTGTGGGCAGTTCAATGTCAAACAGTCACATATTTTCTGGTTTTGTGTAAAACTGCATACATTTTGGGATAATGTCATCCAGTCTTTGGAAGATATCCTTGGTTATAAGATCCCTAGAGATCCCCGGATTGTTTATTTGGGCATATCCATAAAAAGGATATCTACCTCTTTAAAATTCTGATTCTTGCTTGTAAAAAGGCAATCACAAGAAACTGGCTGAAAAGTGATCCTCCAAGTCCAACACAGTGGTTGGCTATAGTGGAAGAACTATATTTAATGGAAAAACTGACTTACGGACTGATTTCTTACGGACTAAAGCCCGGACCCATGATCAACGCTGGAATAAATGGACTGATTACAGGAACAGAAAGACTGGTTGTGATGTCAACTGTGTGGAAAAGTATTAATGGGGGAAAAAAGCTATAGATATTGAGATGTATCCACTCACCATATTTGTTTGTTTGTGTATGTTCTGTTTGTTAATATTGAAAAAAGTAAATAAAAAGTTAAAAAAAAAAAAAAAAAAACTGATGCCAGGAGGGGTTATCGACTTTTGAGTCAAAAACCCACTGTCTACTGACAAGTTTTCATACTTTGAGTTAGAAAAGAAGTAATAATTAGTCTTAATTAACAAGTTATATCTGTTTAAATCTAAAATGTAAAAACAGCATGTAACTTACCTGAAGTCTACCACATAACCACCTATAAAACCAAATCAACACAAACCATGAACATAATTTTTACACTTTGGTTTTATAATGTCAGTTTAAACATGATATGACCCAAAAGACCAAAACTATGAATAACCTTGCATTATCTCCGTACATTTGTCCACAGCCATGAACTGTGCATTAATTTTAGAATGTAATGCATGTGGCCGCTCCCAAAGCTAAAGTCGTCTACGTGTCCCACAGCTGCACTGAAACCCCACACTGAGTCAGTTAGACCTGTACAATAGCAACATCAATTACGCCGAGCAGGCCGAGTCTATATGACTTTGGAGCTCTAATGAGATTAATTCCTCTTGGATGGCAAAAAATTCTTTCCCAAATGTCAATGTAGAAGCAGTGATTGAAGTTAACAAGCTCATTAGTGCTCTTCAGGATTGTGTTCAGAGCTGTACTGTTGATTCTCAGTGTGCAGTCAAAGAGCTGGAAAGATAAAGACTAGTGGTCCAAACAGTGAAGCCTTGTGACTGGTACTGAGCAATCCTTATTTATCGTATGAGTTAATGACAGGTCACAGCATTTTTGTTAAATCTGTGGTAAACCAATAAACATCTGAATAAAGGCAAAACTCTGGTATGATTGTGTCTGCCGTACATTCAAAAACAGGAAGTTGTAAGGCACAGTCAGACACACAAGAGGTTTCAGTCCAGTAAATTAATGCTGTAGCACCTGAGGGGAGGACTACAGCCTCTGTATATTGGGCTCAAGCTTAAACAACAGCAAATAATCACGATTAGTGACATAACTGACCATTGAAAGAAAGCAAGATAATTTAACCCTTCACCAAAAATATACCTTGTTATAGATAGCACAAAAACAGAAAAATCCTAAAATGTACATCTCTGCCCACAGGGGGTGGTGGACACTGTTCTTTATGACTTGACTATCTTAGCCCTTCAATAAATAAATTTGGTTCATGATGGTGAGTTTCAATGGCAGAATGGAGTGTGTGTTGGATTTATCTAAAATGAACCCAATGCCCATTCTAATGAAGGAACATTTCACCCTGTGTGGTACTATAGCAACCGAAGTCAACAGTATGACTTGGGGAAATTCGTTTTTAATCAGACTTTAATTACAAAAACAAGTTGGATTACTTTATTCTCAATTCTTTTTTCTTTCGGCGCCACTTGTAAAATAGATGAATGCATGAATAAAATATAAACTGCAGCCAAACCGATCCTTTAATCTCTTCTGATCAAATGTAATTTTCTCCATTTCCCAGAATCCTGTGAAGATCTGAGAAGCCTGTCTACAGATAACCGGGAACAATGGATTTCTGCCAAGAAAGAGAACAGTTCAAAAACAGGGCTGGTTTGGTTTACGTTATAGCACTGCTGATGTCTTTGATGCTCCTCACATTGAGAGACAAGTCTTCACGGACACTCAATAAACTGATTCCTCAAACAAAACCTCTGAGGTTTGATTTTCTTTAGACCTTCCAGCCATACATTCTGTGATTGTTTTTGACAACCGTCTGGTCCTTAAGTCTTGGTTTAAAACTGAAGGGTGAATGATGAAGGAGAGCAGAGGGAAAAGTGAAAGAAAGAGGGGTTACAGGGCTACAGATAGACTACTAGGTTAGACAAGCTGTGTTTCATTTACAGATGAAGTTGTAATGAGAACCTGCTGGGGTGACTTTCAGCACAGGCCTAGGATCAGCTTACCTCTGACCCTAACTTTCCATGAAACTGTGTTTTTAATACAGACAGCATGTTATCTGTGTACAGAGCACTTGAGTCTCATGTTTACTAATGTCTAATCCAGTCTTATTTGTTGTCTGTGTATCCTCTTTTAGACTACTTTCATCATATATGGACATTTTACTGTGACTTTTGTCCATCTCATGCCCCTTTGTGTGCAACATGACAGTTTGTATGTACAGAACCATGACAGTGTAATAAACAACTCATTACATTTTTGGTTAGAAAGAAAAGTTAGCGTGTGACCTGCCTCACTGCAGCAAGAGTTTAGTTCACTGACCTGCTGCTCAGCTAAAGGGACTCTTGTTGCAGGTTGGGGGGGGGGCTTCAGCCCTTAAAAGGCCATTAAAGTGTTTCTACACAGAACCTGAATGGAAGAAACACTCTCCTAAGAAAAGAGGGTAAGAGAGTTGCCAAATAAAAACAAGTTTTTAAGTTATGTCCCTGCTTCAATACCTCAAAGCTACATTCACAACAAATCCTGCCTTTTCACTCATGAAAATTTGAGGGAAATCTGGGAAACCTCAACCTGAATTAATTAGAAAATTTTCCTGCCAGTGGAAATTCTGTAAGAAGCTGTGGTGAACATTTTTTTTTGAACACAGCAGGTTACATTTGGAAAACTGCTTTGACTGCATTTTTTTACATGTGCCTTTAATGAAGCCATAACCAGAATTTGTATGATTTTTTTTTCCAAAGAGAGAAAATCCCACAGGGAGTACCAGTCTCCTCTCTAATCCCTCATATTTCAAGAACCTAAACTGCCTGTGTGTAAGATGAGAAGTAAATTACACATCATGCTTTCTGGAAAATGAACTCTTTAAAATTTGAAAGAAAAATCAATCAAAGCTCGTCTCTACAGCTTTGCTGTCCTGTGTAGTCTAAAGTAAGCAGTATGCATTTTTTGTCATTAAGCAATCATGGATTCAAAAGTTTATATGACACTCTACTGCCACAAACCTTCACTACAGCAGCTAATCAATCAAATACCTGATTTTGAGGTGCAGCAGTATTTATACACCCAAGATTTACAAAACCACTTTCAAGTCCAGCCATGTTTTTTGGCAGATGAAAACATTCACAGTGGGGCCTCATGCCAAAGTTTTCCCTTTGCTAAATTCCCCACAGAAAATTGGCAGACAGGCTCTACTATAATCTTTTAAGGCAGGTTTAAGTCCCAGCAAACAAAATATTACTGTGCTTTCAATTTAGATTCTTATCCCTATTTCAAACAATTAAATTAAACCTCAGTGAATAATAGAGCTGCACTGTGGGGACTGAAGGGGTTGCGGGATATGGATTTCTTTAGTTGGTACTCATAAAGGACTGGCCCCTGATGGCTTACACCAATAAGATGACCAAATTTCTTGCTTTTTGTTTAAAACATGTAGTTTTTGATCACCTGAGAAGAGCTGGGTCTTCTTTTCCGCATGTAATAGAAGACTGCCTATCAACCATAGACTGTATAATTAATGGACGTAGCCTCCGCGACATCACTGAAACAGATTTTTCAAGCAAAACAGCCGGCGCGGCCATATTGGAAATGAGGCGGGCTTTGAGTCTCCACAGTAACAACCATAGGGCGCCTGGCAGTCACGTGATCTGAGCTGTGCCTCTGATTTGCCGATCTTAATATTGGCTAAACTGCTGAGTAAGAAAAAAATTCACCCCCTGTACAGTATGTGCTGTTAGTGAAATTAGCAATTCAGACAGGAGACATTTTTTTGTACCAGGCTGTGAAAACAGCTTTTTTTTAGCTTGGTGTGTTTGTGACTTCTGGTACTTCCAGGGCCAGCCTCAAGCGGACACTCGACGAACTGCGGATTTTAGCACTTCCTCATTGTCTTGTATTTTCAGACCGGAGGTTGTCGCTTGCTATCAATACCTACTGCCTGTTAATAAGTTTTTTGTATTTATCAGGTAACCTATATCATCATAAAAAAATTACCAATAATGACATATCCCAGTTTTTGGAAAGATTTATGCTTATTGATTCATAACATCTGTGAAACACGTTTCAGTTATTTCCAGTCATGATATATACTTGCATTGGGGTGGCAGCAGAAATCTTGTTAACATAAACCTCTAAATCTGGGTAAGTAAAACTAAAAATATCTGAATATGAAGAAACCACCAGGGGAGAATGGGGGAACTGTGTTCATTTAATTTAGGTGAGCCGAACCATCTCACCATTAATTCCACAAACAAGATTTAAGTGTTTGCTGGTGTTAGCCAGGGGAAGGTCAGCGCTGAGAAGAACCACACTGCTGTCTGCAGACCAGACTGTTGCTGAAGGGGGTCTGTAGAGCAGGAGGAAGCAGATTCAGTTTCGCCCCCTGGGTGTGTTGAGTGCTGGTCTGCTTCTCACTCCGGGGCAAACAATATTTCACCATGTGGCATGAACCTGAAGCCCTGCCTGGAGGATTTCCCCCACGAAACTCCTAATGAAGGAAAATTAACGCTTCACTGAACTGAGCTAAAAGCTCCTTTCTGACAGAATCTCCAAACTGTTTTACTGCACAGATTTAAAAACAGCAAGGTAATGGATCACTCAGGTTACATTTCTGTTGATCTGGGCATAACGAGGGAAACCTGTCAGAGGCAATTTGTTATTGTGTCCATGAATATTTGGAGATAAATTAGAAAGCTCAAGTGTGAACTTTAGGAAGAAATCATATATGTCAAATTGGGCAAGAGGAGCAACTAAAGAGGATTTGGGCTTTCTTGGGGCACCTGATATGATGAAAGCCATGTGCTGAGTGGTGAGGGGTCTTTACGCACAGCATTCAGACTCCTCCCAGACTGGAAGAAAACCTCTTGTTACAGTAAGATCTGGCCACTGGCAGAGACTCCATCAGCGCACACTGATGCTAATCAGCCCAAGTTAACAAATTCGATTCTCCAGGTTTTGCACGCATACAAAATGAGAGTTTTTATTCTGTCAGTGACTATTTTGTTGGTGATAATCCCCTGCACGGAAGCTATCCACGGATTGTACAACTTTGGTCAGCATGAATTTTTCCCAAAGAAGAACAACTGTAAGCCCATCCCTGCAAACTTCCTCCTGTGCCACGATATCGAGTACACAGAGATGCGTCTCCCGAACCTGCTCGGACACGAAACCATGAATGAGGTTCTGCAGCAAGCTTCGTCCTGGATCCCGCTGGTGCGGAGGCAGTGCCATCCGGATACAAGAAAATTCCTGTGCTCGCTCTTCGCTCCCGTGTGTCTGGATGACTTGGATGAGCCCATCCAGCCGTGCAGGTCTCTGTGCGAGAGCGTCAAGAACGGCTGCGCGCCTGTGATGTCTGCGTTTGGGTTTCCGTGGCCGAGTATGTTGGACTGCAGCAGATTCCCACTCGATAATGACCTATGCATACCACCTGCAGGCCTGGAGAACATTGCACCGGTCACTAAAGAAGGTACACGGGCGTCAAACTGAATTTAGTTTTTGCCTTTTCAAGTCTATTGCAAAAATCTCAATTCTCCCTAATGACACATCATATATAAACGCGTTAAAGCAGGGTTTTCTATGCAGTATGTCCAGTCACTAGAACACATCGGGTCACTCATGATTTTGTGTGTAAAACTTAACATGTGCAGTGCATAACATTCTGTGTTGAATTATGGATGATTATGTAACTTTAACCATTTCTAATCACTTTTTTAGTGCCCCGAGTGTGCGACGCTTGCAAGGAAACAGATGAAAATGACAATGAAATTGTTGACAACCTTTGCAAAAATGACTTTGGTAAGTTGGTCCATCCATAATTATGGGTAATTATTTTTTTTGTTAAACATGCTTAATTGACTGAAAAGCTAAAATATGTCCTTCGCTACTTTAATCTACCATATTGCATGCATTTTAAGCTCTAAACCACATGTACAGGCCCTAAGCTTCTCAAATGGCTTTCATCAGAGCAACATGTCATAGGATGATGTCTATACACTTTCTGTGAACATTCTCAGTCTTCAACGCTAACTTTCTCTCCTGCTTGCATTAAGCCCTGAAGATCAAAGTGAAGGAGATCTTCTACATCAACGGAGACACCAAAATAGTCCCAGAGACCAAGAGCAAGACCATTTACAAGCTGAACGGCGTAACAGAGCGTGACCTGAGGAAGACAGTGTTGTGGCTGAAGGACGGCTTGCAGTGTGTGTGCGAGGAGATGAATGACATCAATGCTGCCTACCTGGTCATGGGCCAAAAGTTGGACGGAGATCTTGTCATCACGTCTCTTAAGCGCTGGCAGAAGGGACAGCGGGAGTTCAAGAGGATTACTCGCAGCATCCGCAAGCTGCAGTGCTAGGAAGGACAACAAAGGGCATGTGTCAGTGTTTCAATGGAAAGTTTAGTTCAGATCTTTTCATTTTTATTTTCTCAAGGTGTCACTATAGTGACAGTAAGGGTTTGTACTCTTCTCTAGATTAAAGCACAGATGTATATTTGACCTCAGAAAACAACACGTCTTTTACTTGATCTTAGCTAAATAAAACTATAGCTTAAAAATTTGGCCATATAAAGTATATCTTTAACAGGCTAAAACAATATTAATACTTAACTTTGTAGTGCTCTTTCATGTTCTGAAAGGCACCAAAATACTCTCATGCTACTCTGATCCAGACCATTTTAAGCAGCTTCACAACATATAACATACCTTTATATCTAGTTTTGATATAGAAGTCAGACAGCAAAATAAAAAGCCCTTAAAGCGTTTTTTGGTACTTTTGCTTTGTGTTTACTTTAGCACCCCCTGTGGATAAAAATGTACATCTGATCTCATTGCTGATTTTATCCTTACAAGCCAAAACACTCTTTTAGACAAAAAAAAGTCTGTTTTTAAGTCAGCTATATCGCTCTCCATGAAAATTTGCGCTGCAATTGTAAAAACAGGCTGTTTCTCCTGCCTACTGTCATTATCTGGTTTGACACCTACTTCCTCATAGCTGTCACAAGCAATCATTATAAATATATATAAAACAATTAATAATTTAGTTAATGATTAGTTTCACAACTTCTCACAGCTGCTTTATTGCTTTATTTTGTAGAAAATGTGAATTTTTTTCTGGTTCAATCCCCCCTACATACACACACACCTCCACCACCACCATATTCATTTTGCACTTAGTAGGCATTTGGCGCCCCCCTGTGGTCAGTTTTAAAGTTGTGTTATGTTTTCCTGTGGAGATGTTAGGTCTTTGCTGTCACTTCATAAATTGCAGTTAATTGCTCTCAGCTGGTTTCCCAGGTGTACAGGAATTACTAATTGTAAGGCCAGAGTGAGAACTGAATCTGGGATTAAAAATGACTTATCCAAAATTAATTGGCAGATGTGGTCTACTGATAAATCCTGCCAGGGGTGAGTTTGAGTTTCCTTTTTCTCTTCTGTTTTTTTCTTGGATTTGTTTCTTCAGCATAATAGCACATAAAAACTAACCTGCATCATGGGCATTTCTTATAGACTGTAAATCATCACCAGTTGCTAGTTTAGGATTGCTCAAAACTCCTGTAAGAACAGAAATACAGCATAAGATTCAAATGATAACTGTTTGGTTTTCACCCACATAACTGGAGTGTTTAAGTTAAAAACTAGACATTGTTTTAAGGGGATTAAGTCTCCCAAATAACACTTTAACATAAAAACACTGAATTCATATCTGTGTGTTGCATATAGAGTGAAGCTGTGATCCCAGTGTGTTAAGTTTGACTTTCAAACAAAATATTTTGTATTTTTCTTTTCTACTGTTTTCTCAAGCAAGAAAAAAAGAGAGAGATAGCTGGCTATATTCTCTTCCTGTCCAACCCTTTAATACTCTTGGTAATCTTTTTGTACTTGAGCCACTTTTTTTTTTTTAACCACAAAACATTTTTTTTTTTTACTCCATACTTTCATATAGGGTTTTGTTTTAACGTTTTGGTTTGCATCCTTGTCCAGCTGTTTGAGTGATACGAGTTAGAATTTTTGGCGTACCTGATTGAATATCAGTTTCGGAGTTGTTAGTGTTGATCTGACAGACAGTAATTTGTTAAGCGTAGATAATCATGTGGTGATGTTTTTAATGTGTAAAGTATTGTTTTGAAAGTATTACTGTGTAAATATCAAATATTGTCTTTTATTCTTGTATAAAGTTTTTAGCAATTAAACGCTGCCAACAAGTCTGTCTGAAATTATCCCTTTGTGGGGGGTTGGGGGGTGAAAATTCTTAGAACCCTGGTTTTACTGTGGAATTGTTAAATGTTGCCCCCTAGTGGACATCAACGGTTAAATCTGGGCAAAAGTCACCAACCTACTACATGTAGAATTTCATTGTCTAACTTTAGATATTGATATGGAATTTAAAAACTTGCTGTATTTAAACATATTTCTGCTAAAATCTTTAACTTATATTTTTGTCATTATATACTTTTTTTTTAGTTTAGTTCCTTATGAAAAATATTTTTTAAAAATCAGGAAACCAGGGAAATTTACTCACTTATTGCTGGTGTCCGTAAACTTGTACAAATATTCCAAAAGCCAAGTTTTATCACTAAAAAGAACCTGAAATCCCCTGTCACTTTCTTTCCAGTCTAGCCCAGAAAAAAAAGTTAGTTTCATCACAATGATTTTTTCCTTTTTTTTTTTTTTTTTGGAAGATAATAATATCAATGCCTTTGTTTTTTTAATAGATAAAATATTGCAGTAATATAACTAAGTTCACCATTATTGTTCTATACAATGAGAGAACAGAAAATATTAGAAAAGTTGTTGCAATAATCTTCCAAATATACTCTTTGCACTTTGGGGGATTTATGGTTATGATTGTAAAGAATATCAAATTAATTTCCTTAAGTTAACAAGTTAAAGATTAAATCTGAGGTGCAAGTGCTGCATATTTTTTTTTTTAATTGATTAAGTATGAAAAGGTTTACCTGCTAGGGACTTTACCTGGGTTGATTTTGGCACTTCCTGTAGAGAAAACAGGACTGCTCTCCTTGTTAAAAAAAAAAAAACAAAAAACATTGCTGTCCTTGTTGCTGTGTTAATACTATGCTATTAAGGCTGAAATTAAAAACTGATTTTTTTTTCTTTGAAATCTCATGTTTTTTTTTCCCTTTTCTGCAAACCTTAGCTGAGTACCTGCTGCAGTAGTCAGCTATGAGCCGACCATTAAGGTGCAGCCCATCACACCAATGTCAACGGGCATTCACATCACAAAGGCCAACAGAACCATATTTTGTTGTGTGACCGGCAACAGACCTGTGGATGGTGTTTAATTAAAAAGAAGTTAACTACAGCACTTGCTAAAATAGGTGGCATTGTGAAAGACTGGTTCTGACGCACATCCTCAGGTTGGCATGTTGTGACTAGCCATATTTTATTAACTGGAACATCTAAAAAGAGTAAATGCTGTCACATTATTTACTGGGATCAATGGAAATCTGTGAGTAATCAAAGTGGCGTTGCACACCATACTGTACATGACATTTTAGTCAGTGGTGTGGCTCCCAGCCTCAATCATTTGCTGCATGTCTTTCCCCACTCTCTACCCTACAGCTTCTCTTTGGATGTCCTATCTAATAAAGACAAAAATGCTTCAAAAATTTGCTAAAAACAAAAAACACCCAAGATACTAAAATATTCCTGACTGGTGTTTGCTGAATTGGATAGCGAAGCTTCCAATATTTTTAACAACTCACTATCACTTTTACCAATCCTGTTTTACACACTCCACACCTTGACTTCTATGACTCCTAACTGTCACATGACAGCTTTGTGACCTCAATGACTCACCTCAACTGCTCTCATATGACATTAAGTCTCTGTGATTGACCCAGAATTACCTGGGACTCCCCGGGACTAGTACAACTGATGAAGCCTCTTGGACGAGGGCCCAAAAGTGTTTCATTCCACACCTACAGTCTAGACTGTTGTTTCGTTTTGACCTGGGTAGTAGACAAGGGTCCAAATATGATGGCCGGAGTTTTGCTTCTATATATTTATATCTATATGTATCTATAATTAAATAGTTGAGAGTTAAACAAGCATAACTGCTACATACCAATCAAACTAAAGTATTAACAATTCAAGATTTTTTTTCTAATTTCATTTTTTTCTTGGAATATTGTCTTCCCCCCATGTGAAACTCATCCACAAGCAAAGTAATTGTCAAATGAGTAATTAAGGAAGCATTTTAGAAGTTGTACTGGAAAAAAAGTGACGCATCAGGAAGCAAAAGCCCAAGCAAACTCCAACAATATTGCTATAGACAAGCATTTCTAAGTTGTAACGGTAACTGGTGAAGTCCTTTGTCTTTCCCCAAAGTTTCAGAAGGCAGAAATGTCCCGAAGTATTATTGACAGCCCTAGAATTGTAAATTATACTGCATGAATCAGTGTGTATATCTACATGGAATGTGTACACATACAGTCTATGGTGTACACTCATCGGTATGGCCGTAACTGCGTAATACAGGCGCTTCGGTTACTGAAGGGACATTGTGATGCCTTCACTTCATGGGAAAATCTCTTTCCTCTTCGGCGAATGTGAAAAATCCAAATTATAATGCTGGGAAATTTGCTGATACTCCAACTGCGTTAAGATTGGCGTTCAGGGGGCATACTACGTGGATACCTAGTAAACTATACCTTTTTTATTTGAAGTTAATACCACTGCAAATAAAACTATCATTTTTTCGGTTCAGAAATTCGAAGCTTGTTATATTTGGGTCTTTTTTTTCCAAACTCATTCTCTGCGAACTTGATTATATGAGGTTCTATTTTAGACCGTAATGACGGTTTGAACTTTTCAGCCTGTAGTCAAGTGTTTCTGTGCAGCATGAACCAACTACATGCTAGAAATGTTTCCCCCTCACTGCAAATCTTTTCTTCCTTTTATTTTTAAGCCAGTTAGATTTTTTTTTTCTTGAACGTATTTAACAACTTTTATGGCCAGTATGTTTTGCATATGTGAATCAAATGCAACATGGTACATTTGTCAACTTGCGCTGGGATAACCAAGTTT
Source organism: Labroides dimidiatus (assembly GCA_030710495.1). Classification (NCBI taxonomy): domain Eukaryota; kingdom Metazoa; phylum Chordata; class Actinopteri; order Labriformes; family Labridae; genus Labroides; species Labroides dimidiatus. The sequence goes on from CM061145.1 coordinate 24,324,514, forward strand.
CCGATGGTCTTGAAGGTAGCACAATCACCTTTTTTTCTAGCTGTTAGCAGCTCCTGGCTTTAAACATTTTCAGCCTATATTAGAGATTTCTCTTGCTTTCCTTCCTTCGCCTTTGTGCCAACTATGCCATTAAGGGCTATAAAATCCCTTTACCTCCTAAATGACGGTCGACCGGCTTCGCTTGACGAATCTGAAAAAAGTCCACGGGGAAGTTCCCCAGGAAATCCCCAAGACTGGAGATATTATTGTCGACAGCGATGCACACACGCTTTTGATCTCGGTGCATTTCTGTAGTCACGGGGGCTAGGAAGCAGAGGCGTCAAATGCTGGTTTATTAAAAGACTGACTTTTCTGACAAATCTACGAAACCCTGCAATGGATAACATCAGTGTAAACACGGATAACGACATGCTGAAGGACACGCTGAATTCTCTGTATCATGAAACGCGCCAGGAAATGGAGCTTTTGAACAAACAGATCTATGTAAAGGACACGATTATTGCTGAACTAAAAACGAGGCTGGGGAGGTATGAGAGGACTTACATGAACGTGGGAGATAAAGAGTCTGTGCTCATAGGACCGTCCAAGTCTCTGTTGGAGACCTTGTGTAAAGAAATATGCAAGCTGAAACTGAAGAGGAACGACCTGGAGTTGAAGGCATCGCAACAGGAGGAGGTGAAATACTCTAAAATGTTTAAAATAGATGTTACTAACAGAGGAGAGTTGACATTATTACATATTTACATTACAGCCTAGAGTTGGCTTTTAAATCAGTATCAGATAGATTTTTTTACTTTTTTTTTTTAACATACTTTATTTTTTTATATAAATAATTGACTGTAATTGTTCAAAAACGTCTCCAGATATACAAATGGGCATATGACTGAAAGAGACATCAACACAGAACCTATAGAAGATGTACTATTTTGTTTTAACCACAGAAGTATTGATGGCTGTCCTATATAAAATACATCATGGAGCTATGTCATCTTTCAGGAGATACAGCGCCTGTCTGTTCAACTCAGAGAAAAGGACTTGGAGCTGGAAAGGGTCAGGTGTCAGCCAGGCCATGAGAAGGACCAGGAGATCCAGAAGCTGCGTTCAGCCCTGGAGGAGAGGGAGCGTAGGGAGGCCACCAGAGCTGTACTCTGCACATCCTTGGCTGAGGAAGCAGATCAGTTGCGCAGCCAACTCGGTGCAACGGTGAAGGTGTGCCAGGAGCTGCTGGCCAGGCTGGAGAAAGACAAGAATCGGGTGGGAGAAGTGGTGGATGAGGGTCTGCATCAAAAGACTGAGGAGGTATGAGGCTTGTCTGTGTTAAATGTTTCATGTTTTTTTTTACACACTTTAGAATTTGTCAGGGTGACTGTGACCCTGTTGTAACTTCTCTTTCACTATTTAACAGACTCAGTCTGCTGGCATGAGCAGCCATAATGCCCAAATACGTCAACTTCAAGAGGAAAATCAAAAGCTAAAGCAGCGGGTTGTATATGTAAGTCTCTATCAAGAAGCTCAAAAAGTCATGCTTATTTTTTCCACTGAGAACAATCATGCACACCAAAGGAACATGTTGAAACATTATAATGATTGCATCAATGTTTCATTTTTTTTGAGGTACAAGGTCTGAATTCTCAGTGGCAAAGGTATGACTCCAGCAGAGAAGACTACATCAGGGGATTGTGTCAGAGGCTCAAGGAGACCTCTGAGCAGGGCCTGATTCGTGGGATGGGCTCTGTAAGCGAGGGGTTGCTTCATCATGAAATTTCCAGGCTCAACGGCTTGCTGGAGGGGAAGATGAGTGAGTGTGAGCGGCTCGGGAGGGAAGCAGAAGGGATAAGGAAACAAGACCGAGAGCGCATTGAGACTTTGGAGCAGCAGGTTGGTGCTAAATTGGTGTTTCATCGCTGAATTCTGCTGTGTATAATCTGAGACCACGTTTGCATGATTTGGCTAAATAAGCTCTTGTGGCATCTGAAATGTTTAACTTATTTATTTGAAGAAGTATGAAGACTAACTGTTGTCTTTCCTTTCTCAGGTCATTATTTACGCAGAGGACTTTAAGTCAGAGCGTGCAGACCGAGAGAGAGCACAGGGCCAGGTGGAAGACCTTAAGGAGCAGGTTCATCAGTTAAAACAGCAGCTACACAAACAGGTGAGGCTCAGTCACTTGTTTTTTGTGCATTCTTTCTGCTTTAGACAGTGAAATTCTAATAGTATTTGTACATGACTGTCCTCAGCAGGGTGCAGGCAGGGAGAATAGAGAAGTGGTTCCCGTGTGTCGTGTGCACATAGGACACAGGATCACCTCAAGGCAACAAAAGGACTCTTCCAAACCTCTGTTGAGGACTGCTGCTGAGATGCAGAAACGACCTGTAGCTACAGGATCAACTATGAACCCTGCCTGGAGCAAACAGCCAGGACTATCAGAGCTGCAGTGCCCACGATGCCTCGCCACGTTCAGCGAGACAGATGCAGCAGAATACTTAAATCACTGTGAGGAGTGTGCCAAACTATAAGCGGAACAACACTCATTTTGAAAAGACAGATCTCTGATGCTGACAGTAACCGAACACTGAAAAGCAGCACTACACGTCAGAAAATAACCTGAGTGGAGATTCCAGGTCCAAGGGGCTTGACAACAAATGAAACGGCTGGGTTTTATGGTTTGTTTCACTGTGTGAAAACATCTGACACTCAAGTTTCCTTGTTGCAAGAGAGATGACATCATCAGGATTTTTTTGTGCATCTTAAAGAAAATCCATTTTCTGGTTCTTAGTGTTCTCCTGTGCCAGAGCAGGACGTTATAGTGGCGGGGATGTGCATACAGATGCACTATATAAAATATCATATACCTCAATAAGTCGTATTACACCTTTGCACTTTCTTCACATTTAGCCAAAAAGTAATTGTTGGATTGTATGATTAAGAGATTCGTGATGCATAAGCTTCTTTTCTGAATCTAGATATCGAGTTTACAGTGCGGTGCTATTGTTTGTTTTTGGTTGAATTTTATATATTTCTGTCTTGTAAAGTATATATTCTTTAAGATTATAAATCTAAAATATTTATTTTGTTCACAATAGGAATAGTGAAATAATTTTAGCATTTTTTTTCCTCTTCCATATCAAAGCCATATTTTTTTGGGGGGGGGGGGGGGGGCTTGGGAATGTTTTGGGATTGAACAACTGGTTCAGATTATAGATTCACTTTGAGCTGGCATGTTATTTTTGTAATAAAACTACCTATCATCTACTTTTTAACTTATGATGATTTATTTTACTTTTAATGTGCTTTAATATTGTGCTGTATTTTACTTCTGGCACCTTGAGATGAAACCACAATTCATTGCCTAACCACGAAAATGTTGGCACTACTTAATCCATGTGCTTGACTTTTTAGTTTGTGTGTGTCCATCTGCATGTGTGTGCGCTTCAGCACGCTGGAAAACCCCTTCTCTGCGATGCCTGAATGGGCACGCTGTACTGTGACAGACATATTCCCAGCTGTTGTGTGGCTGAAGCAAAAACACTACAGGGATATACTGAGAAGACCAGTGAAAGACGCTGGCTCAGGTTACATCCAAGAGCCTTCAATAACTGCCTGTGGGTCACTTTGAGGCCAAATTATTCTGTAGTCTGACACTGCTGGGTATCATTTTGACACAAACAAACCCAAAGTCTTCAGTGTGAATCAGTTGTCATGGGTTTGGTTTTGTAAGTGCAGGAAGCTGGACATCCCCTGTTTAAAAGGAAGTAGGCAGTTGCAGTGCAAAGAGACATAGCTGCTAAACAACAGAGTTCTTTGTGTGAGTGAAAACAAGCCTCTCTTGTTGCATTTTTTAAAATATGATGAATAACTTTTCTTTCCAATCAAGATAATAAGGAGTTTAAAATATTTTAAACAATATGCAAAAATTAGAAAAATCAGTTTGAAAACTTTTTTTTTTTTACTTAGCCATACTGGTTTGACCCCTAGCTTGTTAGTTATTGTTAGCTAACTGTAGCTAAAAATCTACTTTTTTCACCCCATCTTTTGAGGGAATGTTAAATTTCTGGGCAAAATTGACTCTTTTAAAGTATATATTCATGTTCTTCCAAAAATGTTTCACTGTATGTTGAAATTTTATGTGATGTCCCTTAGAGCAGTTGCTTGACTTAGCTTGGGGTAAAAAAAACAACTGGGAAACACTAGCCTAGTCCTTTTAAGTGTAGACGTATAATATAGTGTGTATGAAACAGGAGATAAGTTGAATCATAACTTTCAAGAGGAGCCGTAGGATAATTTTAATTCCAGGCACAGCTGATTTAGCTGAATTAGCTGATTCCAAATACAGCTGATTTGTCAAGCTAGCTCTCAGCTAGCCTGAGAGCAGTAGCTAGCAATGGTCATGAATATCCCATGTCTAAAGTACTCTTCAAGGACTCAAATATTTAAATGAAACCTTAAATAAGGTATAAATGTACACCTTTGTAGACAATTTTACCAAACTAAAATTGTTAATCATGTCTTATTTTAGAAAACTGTTTAAAAAAAAGTGCTAAAGAAACTTTCTAAAAACACAACAGGGTGTATTGAAAATCCCCAGGTGTTAAAGTTACACCAGGAAGAATCACATGCCATCTTACTCATCAGTTAACTCGGGACCACCAGCTGATTATTTTCCAAAACATGAATCTTATTTACATGTCACATCACAGTGGCTCTAATTCATGTCTCCATAGATGGATTGGCTCCAATTTGGCTTCAAAGGGCAACTTTAGTCTCTCAGCTATGAATCAACCGCATGCACTGGTAGAAATACACACAGGTCCTAAAAAGGCCACATGCTGTCTGCTGGGGATTCTCCCCCCTGAACCCAGCACACACCCACGTATTATAACGGGGTCTATAAGTAACTTAACTTCCACACACACAATGCTCTACCCACCAGTCTGAGAGTGGAAAAAATAGGTCACAAATCCCCACCTGAGCACTGGGAAACTTTTCTAAGAAATGTAAGAATTAACCAAAAAGAATCAGGTGACTGCGTTAGATCGGTTCCTGTTAAAAACAGGTTTCAAGTCATCAGGTCATACTGCTGTAGCTGTCATTTCTTTTGTAACACAGATGAAAACTTCAGCCTGACATTTATCCATACAAATACAGAAGGGATAGATAGAGCCTTTAATCTTGTGTGTATCCTAAAAGAATGGGAATTTCCCGCCTTCACAAGGGAATTCCCAAAAAAAAAAAAAAAAAAAAAAAAGACAAGTTTATTTGAAAGTGGAGCGCCTTCATTCTAAGTCAACATAGTATGGTTCAGGTAGTTGGTGATAAAACCAACTTCTTTCGTCAAGCTTTTTATGAAGTTCAAGGTTTCCGCCATCAAAAACAGGATTTTGTCAGATTGTATCTGGGAAACAAGGGGAGATTCCCTGTTTTAGGAGTGTGTGTGATCCTGAAGTGCTCCAGGCAGTTGACAATGAAAAGATCAGCATTGTTATTACAAGCTACAAGGCAGCTGTGATCCCTTTTAATAATCCTATTTGTGCTTGGTCCTGTTATTAAAAGACTGCTTTTAGTGCACCATTGTGTTTTCCTTCACCAAGCAAGACGGCTTCTACAGAAAAGCTCAAAACAAGGAAGGACTTGAATGAGATGTAAAGGAAGTAAATCTTCAGTGATTTTTACAGACATGTAACCACCCTTTAACTTGAAGATTGTCAATTTATCGGGTCTTGTTTCTGTATGTCAGTTTGACTCAAATCTGTGCGTTTTCCAAAGTTTTGAAAAACAATTTCAAACCTAAATGCAACTTTTGGTTTATATGGCTTTCGGCAACCCCATGGAAAAAGTGATCGCTATTACTGTATTATCTGTAATACACAGTGGTATCCAAAATTATTAAAATACTTTGCATAGTTAAGAGGTTTCAGTTGTAAGTTAAGTTCGCCATTGAATGTTTAAAAGGAAGTAGGCAGTTGCAGTGCAAAGAGAAGACGTAACTGCTAACATTAGCCGCCAAACAAGAGTTCTTTGGATGAGTGAAAACATGCCTCTCTTGTTGCATTTTAAATGTGATGAGTAACTTTTCTTTCCAATGAAGATAATGGGGAGTTAAAAATATTTTAAACATTATGCAACAAATATCCCATACTTGGTCTGGTTTGACCCCTAGCTTGTTGGTTATTGTTAGCTTACTGTAGCTTAAAATCTACCTTTTCACTCCATCTTTTGAGGGAATGTTAAATATCTGAGGAAAATTGACTTTTTTAAAGTATATATGCCTGGCTTAGCTTCATGTCATGTTCATCGAGCTCATGCCCCACATTTGTTGCTCAGACATCTGCCTTTTTGTCTGTTGCCTATCTACGTTAGTGTACTTTTAGGGGGCATTTGCTCAAATGTGGTAGATCCAGTCTTACATCACTGGTGACTGAGAGCGAGCACGCTCTGCATACACAGACACACAGTCATTCATACCTGAAATAAATTATGAGTCATATCTTCTCGGATGCTCTAACAAACCAAAACCTTTTTTCTCTTATTGTGTGAAGTACATTCACCACCATTCCCCCATTCATCAAATTTGTTGGAGGGGTTCTTTTTCTTGTGAAATCTGACTATTTCTTTGAATGTGGTCAATCTTGAAAACCTTAAGAGGAAATATGGACAAGTAACATAACTGTTCCTCACTTCCTCTAGGTATTATCTATTTCCTTGTTAACACTAGGTTTTATTTCTGCTTTAAGAAGAATTTAAAAAAAAATCAAAATTCTATTTGTAAACATTGTCCTTATCTTGATGTAAAGTCTGAAAAAAGTGAAACTGCATTAATGTTCCTCAAACTGCAAGCTGAAACATAAAGCATCTCATGTTTCCCCTCACTTTACCCACTGTGGTTACACATTTACTTCAACTAACTTACTTCTACCAACTTATGTTGGTACTGTACTGAAATTAAGAGAAGCACAGGGTTTACTGATGGCTGAACCAAAATCTCATATGGCCTGTTTTTCAGTTCACACACACATCTAGCAAAAGCCTTTACCACTGCTGATGTACTGTTTGTGAAAGGTATGTCTCAACTCATCTACATCTAGATAAACCAAAGCATGACCTCATTTCAAGCCAACTTTACCCTGAGGGGGATGTACTTGATTTCATAACTGCCTGAAATTAAATTTCCCAAGAGCTTTATGTGCATATGTGAAATAGGGCTACATGTAAATGCCCTAAGAAGCCCCTGTCGTTCTATCTTTTTTAAAAATGTTTCTCACAACTGAAACTGACGCTTAGGATCTACATGACTCAGTTACAGTGGGTTCGAGGTAGATGACTGTCAATTAGTGGGGTTCCCAAAAAAAAAAAAAAAAAAAAAAAAATCCGGAGTGAATGACTCACCCTGCAACCTTGTGTTCAGGTAACACAAGGTGTGGAGCAAGACAATGTAAGGAAAACTGATAACTCATTCAGATTGATGATTCTAATCATTAGATCCTGGAATGTGGAATTCAACCAGCTCCAAGCTGACAATATGATTAGCCATCCATTACTTTGTCAAAAAAAACTAGCATTAGGTAGGCATTTACCATTATTTTATGTGTCACTATCAAGCTAACATTAAGTAAAGTCACAATAACTTGACCCCACAGAGATTTCTTCCATTTTTGTACTGAGTAAGGTCATTAATCAAAAACAAGTAAATTGTCATGGATAGATTTTTTTTCTATACTTTCTCATATTTGCAAGAAGAAGCATATACATTCTTTTTGGGTAATATTAAAAGAAAGAAATTACAGTGTTCATGATATTGTCATTTAATGTGCTACAATGGCTCGACATGTATGTGTGTAGTTGAAGTGCTCTTTTCTCAGTGGTTTCTACTGGGTGCAGGAAATAAGATTGGACACAAGACACATAATCCTGCCATACTACTGTATTCCATCTTTCAAAAAAGAAAGACAAGATTTAATATTACTTAACAATATGTTAAAAGTAGCCAGTTTGGCTTCAGTGTTAATACAATATACACTCTATAACAGATTGATAGTGTGAGTATTGTTCTTTTTCAATTTCATTCTGAAAGTATTCTGATACAAGCTGGCTACAGGTCAAAAAGAGAGAAAACAAAAACTGTAACTGGTACACTTTTACTCAACAGTTTGTTAAACAGTACTTAAAAACCAAAAAAGAACATTGTCAAGTATTACGCTTTTCTCCGCTCTGTGAAATAGGATGGAGGACGAGGAGGTGGTGCTGATGGTGGGGTGGGGGGGGGGGTTGGGGACAGGGAGTGGAGACCAGCCGACCAAGCCCATTCCCTTGTCAATCATGTGGATGAGATGCCGTGCGAAGAACAGGAAACGATGGGATATTAAGCCACAATATCTCAAATACAGCTTTTAATTTATTACATTTCTCTTTTGTGTAGTTTCCTCAGTCTCTTTTTTTAGGAAACCATCCAGACATAGTAAGCATCTTTTGACTACAGGTAAGCCATTATAAGAAAATAATTTCAGATCATGGCTTTTCAGTCAAGAGAAATGCCCAACTCAGACTAAAAGCACACAAGCACGCAAGGAAAATTAATCAGATGTGAAGTAGCAGTTTTGTGATTCTTTTTGTGTCGTTTCATTTCATTTTTAGTTTAAGTTCTGCAGGTGGATCAGTCCAGATGGGTCTGTGTTGGAACCACACAGCGACAAAAACAAAGCAAGGCAGCAAGGGTGTGATTTGGGCACAGCAGGAGATAAGTCTGGGAGAACAACAGCTGGGTGGAGGTAAAGGGATGGGTGGGTGTGTGGAGGAACTGTGTGGGTCGGTATAGCTGTTAAGGTACTGATTGTGTCCGGACAGTCGCTCACGAACATCCTCAATGTGCAGCAAAGGTAGCTTTCTTCAGACTAAAGTTTGACCAGTTGATGGAAAGTCGTTGGCGAGTCTGTCGAGCAGAATCCAAGCAAAACCTGCAGAGAACACAGTAAGAGTAAAAATAATAATAAAAAAAAATTTACACCCAAGGTTTCATGTAAAACCACTGACTGTGTACAATTATGGATGATGCAACTGCATCCTATTTTGTAAGGGGAAAAAAAAAAGACACCAAACCAAACCTGACAAATGGAGTCAGGGTTTGACATCACACCCCTTCTTCTAGCAGAAACACAATTACTGATTAAATAAATAAAAACAAAGATCCTCCATGTTGATACAGCCCACGGCAAAACTAATGTGGATTTGAGAGGGACACTTGTAGAGATTCAGTGACTTTTGTGTTACTTTTTGCAACGTTTTCTCCCCAAGTTGCTGCAAATCTGTAAATCAACCTTTTCTTTTTAACATCATTGTACTAATCAGAACTCAACCTCAGGAACATAACTTGCACACAGGGAGGGGGTATTATGGCTTAAAATGCAGCCAGTTAACAAGGGGAGCTCTAAAAGTTTTGGCTTCACTTGAGGGGAGCTGTTATACTGTTCATGTTATAAACAGAAATACACTTATACTCATTTTTAAAAATCATTCATTAAAAATCAGCATGTCTTAATATTTTCTATACTGACATATTCTTCAATCATAGAGGATAACTTTCCTGTGCATTCTCGCAATGCAATCATAACAGGTGTCTACTAAACATTACTCCAAATCACCTTGAGCTGTCACCACTTTGAAAACCTTACCCTGGAAGTTTTGAGGAAGAAACATTACAGAATAAGATAATGTAAAAAAACATACCTTTTGAAATATTCCACCTCTCGTTCTGTTTCATCCATTTCAGTGCTGTCCAAGTCGATGTCTTTGGGTAAGAATACATCATCTAGAACAAAATTTTAAAAAAATATAATCACACCATCTTTCTGTCTTTGCTTATTTTGCACGAAAACTTTAATTTGCACAGACAGCATGTCATTTAGTGTAAAAGGTTTAGAGTTGTCCAGTTTGTTATCCTACTCGCACAAATTTGCTGGATGGGGACTTGAAGGGGGCCAGTTCATCGCTTTCAAAGTTCCTTTAACAAGGAAAATGACCATCTTCTTATGATTGTTCTTTTCTACGGTGTAAAGAGTATCATGACATAATGATGATGACTTGGTAGATATTTCATTGTTTTATTGGTATTTAAAGGCCAATTCAACCTAAACAAATGAAACCTCTTAGCTATGCCAAGTATTTTAATAGTTTTGGCCACCACTGTGTATTCCAGATAATACGGTAATAGAGACCACTTTTTCCATGGGGTTGCCAAAAGCCATATAAACCAAAAGTTGCACACACGAGCTTTGAAACAGTTGTTTTTTCAAAACTTGGGACACCACACAGGGCCACACAGGGCTAGAACCCAGTGAGTGCTACACCAATATTTGTGACTATGCTGCAGCAATGAAAGCCCTTTCTGGTAGCAGTGAGATGTAAATGACTGCAGCGATCTGGAGACTGCTCACATTCACTGACTGAGCTGTTATAGCACAGAAAGCCCAAGAGACAAGTGAGGTTTTAGATATCTGGCTGAACCCTGGTTAGAAGATTTGTTTTGGACGCAGTTCAGATTTCGCTCACTTGGCATGACGTCTGTGAAGTTAAATCAGCTATTAGAGCAGTGAAGCCATAAAAGGCAACGTAAATACAAAATAAAGTGTAATGTTGACCTCAGCGTTAAATTTCAGTGTTAATGATACAAACCTATAGATGTGTTCATCTTGTCCCCTTTCTTCTTCTTGTTTTTCTTGGCCTTGCCTTTAGGCTGTGGCGACTCAGCACTGGGTGGTTTGCCGTTCAGCAGGTGTTGCTCGGACTGGGGAGTCGGAGGAGGGGATGGGGAAGGGTTTGACACTGGTGGACTTCTCCTGTCTTCCTTTATTTGGGTCAGCGGTTGCGTCTGCTGCTGCCTCTTTCCACTGGTGCTTCTGTTATAGCTTCTGTCCTCCCTCCTGGGTTCAGTGGTTGGGAGAGGAGCCAGCGCCTCAGCCTGCCTGACCCGCGTTGCTTTGGTGTCTGTTGAAGCGGTGGGGGCGGTGCAGTTAGCTAGCTTTGCCGTCACATCCGAGCTTTTGGGTAACTCTGGGGCTTTCTTCACAGCTGTCTCACAAGAGAAAACTTTAGAAGACGGTTTTGTCTTAACTTTATTGTTAACCTCGGGCTGTGATGTAGAAGTGCCGTTGTGGAGGACAGCTGGAGAGTCGGGGATGTTGGTCTCTGAAGAAAACCCCTTCTCATTGGTGTGCTTGGGGCTGTGCAGTGTGTGGGGCTGGGGTAAGGGGTTGAATCTGGTTTCCTTTGGATCAGGGAGGCGGATGAGGGTTTGAAGCAGCTGTGACTTTCCATTCTGTAGGTTATCTAGGACGTTCTGAGCTGTCTGTTTGAGGGGCTGTGGGTTGTTTTGAGGGGGAGCAGTGTTTTCCTTTGCTTTCTCTTTCTTTTTCTTCTTGGCAGCACGATGTTGCAGCTCCTGCAGCCGCAGCAGTTCTTTTTGAAGCGTCGCCTCTTCCTCTTCCTGCCGCTGCAGCCGTTGTTGCTCTTCTAATAACTGCTGCTCCTCTCGTTCACGGGCCTCTGCCTCCAAACGAGCTTTTTCCTCCATCTGTAGAAAGTAGAGACATAACCTTTTAGTGTTATGACATCTTTGACACACAAAAATGTAGTGGTTAACATAAGGACCTGTTCAATACGAATACTTCATATCTATACGGTTTGGACTGAAAGGTTTCAGGCTGCAACAATCTAAGACTTTTCAGGGTATAAATTTACCTTCTTTTGTTTATGCCTGGCCCGTTTGGCAGCCTTTGAACTGGATACAGGTTTATTGTCAGCACTGTTGATAAACTGCAACAAGTCCTCCACCCGCCTGTGGTCCTCCACCCCTCCGTCTCGCTCTATTATTGGCTGCTGCTCCTCACGTTTGGGCTGCTCCTCCTTACGTTTAGTCAGACGCAAGCGCAGCTTCTCTCGCATCTCTGCATAGTTTCGACTGGTAGGAGCAGCAGGGGGCTGTGAATAAACGATAATTCAGTCAACCTGTACAGATCTTTTAGGGATTCAACAATTGTGAAAGCATTCATCTACACACACACATTTTAACTAAGCATCTCTGTAAACTAGATCTACCAAAAACATGTTTCTCTGAGGCTTGTTTTAATGAACAGTGAGTCTTACCCCGCCGTGGCCAAAGAATTCGCAGTAGCAGCAGTCACAGTACTTTCCTTCTTTCTGGTTGGTGGATGTTGAGGTGGAGGAGCTGTGCTCTGAGCAGCTGTCCTCGTCCTGGCTCTCCTCTCCATCATATGGCGGGTGCTCGTAAGTCCCATTCCCTTCACAGCGATGGCCTTCACAGTCAGGATCACTGAAAGAGAATGATACTTCAAACTGGACCCTGCAAATACCTCTTTACTCCATCATAAGACATTTTCACTTCAGCATCTTTCTTTTATTAATCTTACATGTCATCAATGAGAGTCCATGCTTAGGATGTGTTTGGAGGACGTGATATCAGTCTTACCTGCACACACTGGGTGGGGCACTGACAGGAGCATCTACTGAGGAGGTCGGAGGCTCTGTGGGTGGGAGGCACAGGCCCTGGTGGGCCTCCATGAAGTCTGGGGCTGGAGCAGCCATCTTTGGAAAGGGTTGGGATCCCAGGTTGGGAAGGTGTGTGGTGGGTGCTGGGGGCAGGGTTGGGCCTGAGAGCGAAGGGAGGGGGGTCAGTCCTGAAGGGCAGCTTCTAGGGGCGACTGGAGCAGGTTGTCTATGGTCCTCTTTACCTAGATTGTGAAATACATCGTCTGGAGGAAACGAAGATATAAATGATGAGAACATTGTTTTCGTTTGTGATAAACCTTAAAGCATGAAGTCATTGGGGAAGATTTACAGAATAAAATAGATATTATCACTTTCATTGAAGTCAAACAACTGAAGTGAATTAGAACAGAGTTTTCTGATAGCTTGTTGAATAATTAACTTGATAAAGAAAAGCTACTGATTGTCACAGGAATCATCATTTCCCTTTTTCAGAGTGACTGGGAGTTAAATCTGGTTTTGCAAAAAGTTAAAAAGCCCAAATTGATCCTTGATGAGTTACATAATGTATGTCAGATCCCTGCAGTAGCACTGGGTTGAATCATGATTTAGTAGAAGAAGAACCCCGTGACCAGTACAGACCCAAGTTCTGCTTCTACCTCCTATATTACCTAAAGAGTTGGGTCTTTTAGAAGCTAGGTGGATGGGTGGGTTATTACTTGACTGGACAGTGGTGGCAGTGCAGGACACAGAGGACGTGGAGGCGGACGTGGCCATCACCACTCGGTTGGTCTCCATGAAGGCATCCTGGAAATTGTAGAGACACTTCTTCTTGGCGCCACTCTTCTTCTGCTCTTTGGCTTCCGAAGAGGAGCATGATGAGGAGGATGAGGACGATGAAGATGATGACAGTGATGAAGGGGTGATGGAGGAGGGGGGCAGCGGGGTGGGCAGTGAGGGGTGATCTCCTTGGGGGTCGATAGATGATGTGGGAGGGAGGGGCACATCAGCGAGGGGCGGGCCAAGCATGTCCCCTGTTGATAAGAATGGAGATCTCAGGGTTTTATCTGCTTTAAACTTGTGATGTTTAATTAAAGCCAAGACAAAACCAAAACAAATCACCCTCAAGATTTCATGACAGGATATTAAATACATATTTGTCTTTTTAAACCTCAGAAGTCCTCAGAAAATACTAAATGCTTTCTACATCATTTTTGCATTATTTGCAATACTTAAAGCCTTTTATTCAGAACTTTGGCTGATAGCCTCTATTTAGACTCACCTGGTAGAGATTCAGGCAGCAGCACAGATGGATTCCAGCTCTTCATCACAGCAGCATCCCACAGGTTTTCAAATTTGAGCGAGAGGCACTGCAGTGAACTGTTCCAGTCTCCTGCTCCTCCGGCCCCGCCAAAACAGTTCTGGTAAACATGCTCAGGTAACGACGGGCTGAAGGCCGGCTGTTTGGCTGCCGAGTGGTTTGATGTTGGGTTTGGGGGCAGAGGCTTTAGAGGGGACAGAGGAAGATTGGGGCACATTAGTCTGGGATTTTGATATTTGACAGAACTCATTTGTCTGACTTTAGTCTGCCCCCCTGTGGTGGATTATAAAACTGTAACAGTGAAACTGACACAACAAAGCTCTCTATTGTTCCTGGAACCTTAAAAAAATCCCCTGTGAATAGGAAATAAACCAGTGTTCCCCCAGAGACACTCATTACGTACTGGCCAAAGAACGTAAGCAGGAAGATATTGATTCAACTGTAGCTCCTCACCTTGTTGTGTGTAAGAGGAGGACTGGGGGGGTAGAGTGTGGGGTGCAGAAGGGGTCGGGGAAAGTTGTGTAGGGGCAGGTGGCCGTGGATGTGGGGGTAGAGGTGGAGGGCTGGGTGGGCAGGGGGAGTCTTGCTGTCTGTGAAGAACTGGTGTCCGACAGTGGGAGGAGGTGCAGCATGGAGAGGACTGGGGGGGAGGCATGAGGCAGGGCCCAGGGTGGAGGAGCCGGGGTCCTGGTTGCACACGTGGCACTCGCAGGCATGCTGGAGCTGTTCTACCTAAGAGTGGTAGTAACACAGAGTCAAAATATGCTGTCTTGTTTTATGGAGGGTTTGTGTTTGTCTGCCTTACTCCTAAGAGTAATAAATGACTATTTACCTATTTGATGAAACAAAGAACATCTTTCCATATTTTAGACCGAAAAAATATTCTGCTTCAAAGTTCTTAAGCTGGCTTTGAAAGTTCAAAAACCTCAATTCACACCAAATTTAAAACAAATCAAATATGATGCAAACATTTGCATAACTAGGTGTGACAGTGTGTTGAAGCTGTCTGTGAGGAAGCTCGAAGTCTGCCTCAGCTCCAACTCTTTGCCTGTTTCTAGAATGACTGAAAGTAAGTTTGAGTCAGCATTTCAAATATGACACCTGCAATGATTTGATTCTCTCTTCAGAAACCAATGGGCAATATGACTGACACTGTCCATCTTTGATACAGTCTTTGAAAAAAAAAAACATGTTAAGTAATGTGAGATTGTTGCCGAGTATTTTCATTCAGCTACTTTTTTTTCTGTACCATAAAAAGTATCTGTAAGTCAATATTTGATATGGCTGATATAAACCCTAAACTGACATGTTTTAGCCCCTGATTTCTCTGATTGTTTCTACTTCCTTCCATATTAAAACAAATTGTATTTAAAGTGTATGTCAGCACCTGTTGGTGGCTGTAAGATGGTGGAGGACTGTTGGTGTTTGCTGAGCAAAGCTCCTCCTGCTGCCCTTGGAGCTCCTGACTGACTTCCCCGTTGGCCTCCTCTTCGTCACCCTCTGATGAGCTGCTGCTGCTGGTGATGTGAGGAGACTGCAACAGAAACAAGTTGAACAAAGAAGACTTGGTAAGGCAGCAACTTCCCCAAGTTACTGGTAGCTCATTCGTAATGAATATTAGATTCATCATCAGGAAACTCAACAGGGAAATTAAAAACTTCTCGGTTTCTTTTTTTTTTTTTTTTTTTAACTCACCCCTGCCTTCAGTGCCACATCTTCAGCTTCCCCATTGATGTCATTATGGAGGCCGTTTACAACAGCCGTCACAACACTGTTGTCCTCGTAACCGCTCATTGGGTAGATATCGCCAAACTTACTGGTCAAGGGAGGCACTTCATCATCATCACTGATACTGGAAAAAGACCAAAGCGAGTAGTCAGATTAAGGGGAAGTGAAAGAGGGGAAATTACTATCCATTAGAGAGGTGAGTAAACATTGATATTTATTGTATACAAGACTAAAGTGAGACTAAACGTTTCATTACAAAGCATCAGCTACATTTCCATGAAGACTAACAAAATGTCTTTAACCATCCTTCTTGGAAAATCTGAAAGCACATGAAAGCATGGTTCATTTGGACTCCAAACAAAAGGCCCAATGCCTCTGGGACAAGCTTGAGTGCTAAGCCAAGTCTCTGAACAACCATCTGACGGGACAGCTACTAGCCAACTCACAAGGTGTTGGTGTCCCCTTCAGGCAGGATGAGCCGTGGATGCTGCTGAATGGTGATGGGAGAGCTGGAGTTGGAGCCTGATGCCGAGCTGCCAGAGGAGAGGCTGGGAGGGTGAACCTCTTGCAGGTAGTCTCGGGGAGGTTCTCCCTGCAGAGGCAACTTGATGTGGAGGTCCTCAGCAATGGGAGAGTCCATGATGCCACAAGTCAGTATGTGGGAGAGACTACAGTCATCACATGTGCACCTGCAGGATGGGGACAAAATTAATAGTGCCAAAATCCTGTCTCAGTGTTAGAAGAAATCTTTGTAATCTCCCTTCTCGTTCATCCAAAAGCCCAGGAGCTACAAGAGCAAATAACCCAAGAGCCACAATAAACCAAGATGAGTCTTTACTGTTTTATGTACACAAAAATTATTATAATGGAATAGTAACAGTCTCACACTTAAACTTTTAGATTAATTGGTGAATGGGCTTTTTAATTAATCTTTCACCTATCAAAAGAAGAACAGAAGAAAACGTTGAGTATTGTGAAGGCTGTTTGACGGGTATTTTCAGTTTGCCATGTCTCAAATAGCTTGATGATCCCAGGGCAGATAATAACACACTATGAAATGTGGAATCGTACCGTCTTCTGTAATTGCAGTTTGGACAGTCTGGAATACTCAGCCGAGATGAGAGCATTCTCATGGTTTCTGTGAAGTTGTTGTCTCCGGTGGGGGACTTTTTGCTGTTCGGTAACTACAAAGACAACAGCAACAAAAAGAACTGCTGTGAAGTGAACAGAAGCACATTCTAACTTGCCGCGATGGCTGCTTATTCAGATCATATACCTGTTCCTCTATAAATCTTCTCTGCTTAAAGAACTCCCAGTCCTCCTTCAGCATTCGCTGCTTGGTCTTCAAAGTCTGGAAATTGAAAAAAAGAGAAATAATTTAGAAAAACAAATTAAATACCAAAAATGCAACAAAAAAAGTTGACTGTTCTTATATATATTGTTCAAAACCTCTTACATTTTTGCTAATTAAGGACTTGTGTGGCTCTGTTCTTTGGTTGGTGAGACTCTGACCCTCCACCTTCAAAAGCAGCTGTAAAACAGATCCTTGTAGTTTTATCTACACACGTTTAGGTAAAACACTTATAAGCTTAGTTCAGTTTTCTGTTTCATGTTTTATCTTGGCTGTGTTTACCTGTTCATCGACATAGTCATCAATCCTCTTCTCACACTCCTGCCATTCAGCTGCCACTGAGGCCATCTCCTGCTGCAGCTGCTGGTAGCTTTCTAACAAGGTCCTGTACATGTCTTCATTGTATGAATCATGCGAGGCTGTGCCGTGTCTGGAGAGGAGGATGCAGAAAAAGACGATTCTGTGTTCACTCAACAATTCATTAAAAAACATTTAAAAAAATATCAGTTTCATTTGAGTCTAAAGCATAAATTAAGTGATAGTGACTGATCATTACTTCTTTCTGTAACCCAGTGAAAGTAAATCTTACTTCAACTGTGCAACCAGTGCGGGTAAACTGCTGTGCAAGATTGGTTCAGAGAACACCAGATTCTCAAAAAGGTGCTTGTTGTGCAGCTCCCACGTCACCTGGAATTTCTGGAGGTGCTCATTCTCCTGGAAGAAAAAAAACAAGTTTAAATCATAGAGAAACAAGAGGAGACTCAGTGAGTTTTCTTCAGTGAGAGCTGATAAACTGACCAGGGTGAGCAGGAAGCTGCTGATGGTGCACGCAGCTTGACAGAGAGCCCTGTACTCCTCCAGCAGCAGCGAGATGAACTGGTAGGCCTGAGGAGGACCCTGGACTGCAGCAGTGCTACCTGCTGAACCTGCTGTCTTGGGACCTGTTGAAAGGTGCTTCAGTAGCCGCACCTTCATTTCCAAGACGTATTCACGAGCCTGCTGCTCCAACCTTTGATAGAGCTGGTAGGGGTCCTTCTCACAGAGTCTATAATAAGGAAAAAAAGAAGACAATCAATCCTAGAAGGCAAATCTTTACCAGAACTGAGACTAGACAAGCAGGTGTCCTGGAGAACTTCCACTATATAACTCAAAAAAGTCACCTGGTCCTACCACATAAAACTAGTTTTCTCTCTCCTTTTTAAAAATGTCCCTTGATGAGTAACAGCCAAATAATAACATGACATTATCAAGAAAGTTCAGATTTTAGAGACCAAAACAAGACTGATTACACAAAGAGGCCTGTTTGCATGTTTTCTTACTGTTTTAACCAAGGCTCATTTCCTGAATCCACAGGAGGCTTTTGGGGTTCAACAGAGACCTCTAGTGGACAAACACACTCACAGAGAGTAACCCTACCTGTCCACCAGCTCCTTCATGCCATCCTTATCTCTCTCAAGAGGCTGGTCATGGTCATCCGCTAACGGAGTTCCTGTTTGACGGTAGATGCAGCGCACTAGGTAGCGAACCTCTGACCAGTGATTTTGCAGCTGCTGGGACTCCCTCTCTGACTCAGCTGAGATCTCCCTGTTAGTCGAAACTCAAATGATTAAAAATAACTCTTTTCAAACAAATAGTTAAAACAAAGGCTGTTTAACTGCAGTGTCTGAACCGACCGTCTCTCATTGCAGGCTTCACAGCTGCACACGGTGTCAGCAGGCATTGGTGCGGTGAGGTCTGGGGCAGGGAGCATGGGTAGTGTAGGCACAGCAGTGGTCAGTCTATCCCCTTGGGCAGCCTCCTGGCCAACATTTCCATTCCCCACAGGCATGTGCAAAAGGAAGTCCTGGCTCTGTAGGAAATAAAGACAGCAGAATAAGATAGGTTTGAATTTGTAGATTCAACTGTGTGAACAGATGTTACAAACATTTGAAAATGTTTAATTGTCTTTAACCCAAATAATGCTTACATGACACAAGACTAAGTATTAGGATTAAAATGATTACTTTTCAATATATTTCAATGCACTAAAATGTTTTGTTGGATTTTAAATCAAATCACCTGCAAACTGATTAATATATAGGACATGGCACTATTTACATTGACTCTAAGTTAAAGAGATGAAACCAGCATGACTTTCCACCTTTCTTCATGCAATCAACAAGATCTAACAAAAGTACAGAATATTTGTATGTACAATATCATATTTATATTTTGAATGTTAAATATTAACTCAAATCTGATCCCCATTCTTCTTCTCTACTCCCATGCAGCCCTCTAGCAGCAGCTCTGACCCCAGCAGGGAGAAGCAGAGGCAAGAGGAGGAGAGAGTACAGGTGGACAGTAGGTTACTTTATAAACTATTAATAAACACAGCTGACTTATTCAGATGGCATCGGGAATTTCCGCTCTGAAAGATTCTGTAGTTTGACCATGTTCCTTGCTGTGTGCATGTCTACTTTTTACGGTCAGGCAACACACATACAAAACCTACACACACACACAGTGGTCATATGACTGGAATTAAATGCACACATCATAATTGTGATCATCAGGCAGTGTATCATTCAGCCCTTAAAGGAACAGTAGCTCGATTCCATTACACTTTTTCTCAAAATAAAAGCAATATTTCGGAAGTTTCAATAAAAGTACAATCGCGCCTTGCCGGTGTTTCCATTTTGACTAGAATTGTGCATAAGGAGTAAAATCTTGTCCCGCAAGATTCAAATGGAGAAGGAAGGAGGACAGTTACCGGCAGTAACCATGGATATCACAAACATTTTAAGAGCCAGAGCTGTCATTTTTTTAGGTGTTACTGTTTTTGTCCACAGACGAAGGCAGAGGGCATTTATCTTTAAACGCCAGAGTGTGTATGTGTAGCAGTGGCCACGTACAAGGGACTTTTGGGAGAGGATCGTGGCCGAGGTGTTCAAAGAGGAGTTGTGGATTCAAAACTTCAGGATGACCTTGCCTTTATTCAACACACTGCGATTCGATCAAGGATCTAGTTGCACCAGACCCATTATCTCCTTGGGAGCCAGTACTGACAAAGAAGCCAGTAGCCATCGCCCTGTACAAGCTGGCAACCTGAGTGAGTACATCCGGTGAGGTGTTTTTGCGAAAAAGGTGTTTCCATTGTACTTTCGTGATAAACTTCAATATCAAAACTTCTGAAAATCACATCATGAGAGTGTAAAAACTTTTTATCATCATTTGAGACATTTTTTTTTAATTTGGTGTTTCCCTTACCATATGTTTTTTTAGACAATATTTAGGTGCACAGTTCTAGGTGTAATGGAAATGCAGCGAGTATCACTTTAAATAATATCTCCTGTAAATTAGTAATTTCTTGCTCTCTTACACATGACTTGAAACAGGAAGCAGAAAGTAAATCGTCACTGAACTGATTCCTCAGCTTCAGTAGCAAATCTCTTGAGCAATGACATGCTTTGACATGTTTTTAAAACCAGAACTGTTTTGAGCTGTGGATTGCGGTGACATTGTCAGGTCTAGCAATGAGTTTCCCATCACTGTGACAGCTATGAGGCCAAGAAATGGGACACGCTGTGAGCAGACAACAATGGAAGTGAAGATAGAGGAGTGTGGATTAACAAGTCTTTGGTGAGTCTGTTCAGGAAGCTGTTATGGCAACAGCATGTTAACTCTGTATCCATAGAGCAAAGGCAACAAGGGATGAATATTCTTCTTTACCTAATTTAGATAATTTTGGAGATTTGGGTTTTGTAGTTTGCCACAAATGTATGTAATGGAGACAGCAGCCTCTCTGGTTTCTGATTTAACCATTTCAAAAACTATTAAAGCTATTAAAGAAACATTCTGCTGCTTTGTTGCGATGAGAGCCTTCAAATAATTTAGCTCAGTATTCTTCAGAATCTGAACCAAGTGAGTAGGTATAGTATCTGAAATGAACAATACATTTATGAGGAAACCAAACCCTGGCTTAGGCAGCCTCACCCACAACAGAGGAAACTCAACCTCCCCCGACACCATTAAAGTCGGATCAATAGTGTAAAAGTCGTCACAGTTACATCTACATTACGTACTAACGAACTGAGCTTTCCAATATTTGTCAAAATACAAATCACTTTTACTTGTAGAGGTAGTTAACAGACTTCACACAGCTGAATTTACATACAGCTGTGTATGATAAATCACTGTTTTAGGTAGGAATACATTTCTACAATGGCAAATAACCTATTGTGGGTGCAGTAGGGCAATAGAAAGCCAACAGACCCAACAGATTTGACATTCATACTGCTGATTCCATGTAATTTACTCGTGAATTGAAAAGGGGTGTGTTAAAAAAAACAGTAGCAGTGTGAAGTTCAATTAGTGAGGTCATTCTTTCTGTAGAAAAAATAGATGTCAAACATGTGGCCCTGGACAAATGCAGCATGTATTGTACCTGCTGGTTATGGTTATTTCTCTCTGAAAAGCTGAGTAAAATGTGTCGTTTCAGACACTGTTCAGATGAACAGCATACTTTGATTGTTAAGTTGATTGGAGAGGGGAAAACACCAAAAAGGGCAGAAAATGATAGGGTGCTCAGCTAAAATGATCTCAAATGCTTTAAAGTAGCAACCATCCAGAAAAATGTGGTAGAAATTCTGAAAACTACCATTTGAATGGACTGAAGAATAGCCAGCATGGATAAGACTCGACCAATGATCGGCTCCAGCGAGATCAAAGAAAATCTTAAGTTACTATGACAATTAGAAGACACCTTCATAAAGCTAAGCTAACTGCCAAATTCCCGTTGTTCTAAAAACTCAAGAGGTTGGGATTTACCAAAGAACACATAGACTGGCCTAAAGAGAAATGACGCTACAATTTATGGACTCATTTAAAAAAAACATCTTTTTGGGTCTAGGAGTTGCAGACAGTTTGTCAGATGACCCCTAAACACTAAATACATTTACATGCAGCTTCAGAAATCGGACTATGAGCTTAGTCATCATGAGATTGGACTATTAAATTGCATGTGAACAGTTTAATCAGACTGAGGATAGAATAAGCATGGCTTGATTGACACACCTAGATGATGCCACTGTTATCAGACTGCAGTTGGATTCAGCAGGTGTTGGTACACCTTGATGTTCAGCCAGAAGAGGAAGAAGAAAACCCATGATAAACAGGGTTTCTGCGCTCCAGTGCAACAAGCAAACACCATGGCACATACATAGATAAAAACATGAAGAGCTACAGCTGCATCCCACTCGGCCATTCTCGTTAGAATGTTGCTTTCTCTTTGGGTGAACTGAAACTAGTTTGCTTGTCAAAACAGGACAAAGTGAAATATTCTCATCCAGAAGTCCAATTTTCTTTTCTGCATGTACATGCTGACAAGACTAGATCCCTGCTGGTACTTTAACGTAAACGTACTGACTGAATTCAAGATGCTGTACCCTGTGAAGACAGTGAAGCATGGTGGTGCAAGCATCATGACATGGGGATGTTTGTCATACTATGCTGCTTGGCCTGTTTATTACATACCAGGGGTCATTGATGAGTTCTAATACATCAAAAAACGTGGAGGTCATGTTGCCTAATGCTTAAAATCAAATAACCTTGAGATAGGAGTTTCAGAGCAACATTGACCCCAAACACACCAGTAAGAGAGCAGCATCTGAGTTCCATACCAACAAGATTAACGTAATGGGGTGGTCAGCAAAACAAAGAAATTTAGAGGGATTGTGAAACATATTCCAATCATCCTGGGCTGAAATACCTGGTGCCAGAAGTTAGCAGACTCAATGCAGTACAACTTGTAACGCAACTGTACATCAAATCGTATTTTCAATTCAGAAATCCTGCAACAGTATACAGACTTAATCCTATTTCTTGTTTTATTTTTCCATTCCAATGGTTGAGTAATAATTCTGGAAATTTCCCATAATTCACCGACATGATGCCAATGTGCAAACAGTGAATTAACCAGAATGCACAGTGTGTTAAGGCAATAATTGTAGTTATCAGAGAGTAGCAGACTGCATATTACTTCTGATTCACAGAAGCTTTTTTGAAGCGCTGGTCTCTCACACAGACACGCACCAAAAATAGAGTCAACACACAGCAAAGTGAACTGGCAGCAGGAGTTCAGTCACAGTTATGACAATCAGCTTTAGACTCTGTTTAGAAATCAATGATGCAATGGCGACTGCTTAAAGTCTAGACTGTTAATAAACCGGTTTTCTTGCTTGTTAATTGCACTCTTAATCTAAACAGGCTTTAAAAGAAGCAGTTTTCAATTTAAGAAAAAAGGGTGGGCGAGTAGTAAAAGTAAAAGTAAGCCTTATGTTTTATTATTTATAAAATAATAAAACCAAACTAAAATCAGAAGAAAGGCTACTCTTTATTGGAGTTAAAATGTGTTGATAACAAGATTTTTTAACCTTGAGTCAGGGATGTTATTACAAAGACACAAAAATGATGTTCATGTCTTATTTTGTGGACTATAACATGCTATCCCCTGTAACTTTCTTTGCTTGAAACCTTGACAATTTGCATCAATTTGACCTAGATGTTACCATATTATTTGTGTAGAATGAAACTGGGTCAAAATACTTGACACAATGTCATTCAGGGCATTTCTGAACAGCAGCAGCTGTCCGACTGCTACATCTCTGCTAGTTTCTTTGGCGAAGAAACACGAGTTAAAAACAAGAGCATCACCACCAAGTGAAAGACTGACCACAGCTGTCTGAATTTAAAAGTAAGTGAACAGCATTAGTGCTGGAGGCAAAAACTCAGGTTCCTACTTTCACAATCATTTTCTGACTGAACAGTTTTACAGCTCTTCATACCCTAATTAAGACGACTCACCCCAAACGACTGTTCCAGAGCTGTGTGCCGGTCCTCCTTCTCCACCGTGCGTCTGCAGTCTGAGCACACCCACAAAGGCAGCTGGAGGGCACTGGGTGTCTTGCTGGGCTGTGATGTACCGTTCTGGCCCAAGAGCCCGGCCTCGGGAGGCACGGCAATGTCTTTTCGCTCGCATCGGCATAAGAGGCAGCGATCGCCAGCTGTGTATGGGGCCCGCTGGTTCAGGCCGAACGTGAACGGGGTCTGGGGGTGAGCATGTTTGCAAGTAGAAAGAGGAAGAGAAAATATAACTTAAGGAAGAGCCACGTGAGCAAATGTGTAAATTGTCCCCTTTGCTTGATGTATAATCTGTTATAATTTACATCAGGTCACACGCTACTTCTTTGTAACCCGTCATGGGTACACCAGCTGTCTAATACACCCTTCTGCACTGTATTAAAACATAGGAATCTTTTTTTAATGCATAGCCTTGGCAGGGAATCAACCACACAGGGACACAAACGCATAATTTGCTGCCAGAGGCTAAGAGCTTCAATACAGCCTCCACATTGGCTGTGATTGGCAGTGAGCAAAAAAGTTTTTGGATGCTGAAAAAGAAGGATGTTGGCATCAATTTCAGCAACATTTTATTTTTACAGGTGTGCCTGTAGTGACAGACTCTGAAGCTGCGAGTGCTCTGGCTTTTGGAACCATTTTTCCCCCCAATACTTGGCTGGTTAATTGTACCACAGAAATCAAACAACTGTTATAGCTCATGAGTACCATGTATCACAGTCAAACAAAATTCTAATTCAACAAGAAAAAGCAGCAGGCAAAACTGTCCACCTGTTTCTACTTTCAATTCATACAGTCTGCTTTATAAAAGCATTATGTTCAGTGTTTAAGATCACACATCTGACTTTGATCTGTCCTAAATATGTATATATATTTTTTTATAAAACATGCAGCGTTGGTAACGGAACAAAAACTACCACCAGGTAGGTTGACCTCAGGTAGCACAACTCAAGAGCCAAATGACAGTCAAGGAACAAACATTTAGAGTATTATCTGGTTCAACATGTGTTCAATCAAATGTCTTGCTCACAAGAACACATTGACAGCTCTGCTCATCATTTACACTGGAGTAAGCATGAACAACCTACATGATCCTGTTCCATATCCCAAATGAATATAATGACACCTCTAATTGTTCAGGTTCTGAGACAGTCTATGCAGCTGACTCCTATGTCTGAAGATGATTACTTTGTTTCCCAAAGTCAACACAATTAAACAATACAAATTTTGGTTAAGGCCCTGATTTTATTTTTGAGAAAAGTTTTGCTAATGCTGATGCTAAACTAAATATGAGCCTTCATTGGTTCTGCTAAGACTTAAAAAACTGCTGTTTGTAACTAACCAGCATGTTCTATAAATTAGCCCTGAAAATAAATCATCCACCAAAATGGAATAGGCTCTATACTCATGACGGTCCAAACACTGTATTGAGGAAATGACAGGAGTGGATAAACTCAATGACCAAGAAGACCAAATTAATTAATTAATTTTAACATATTCATTCCATTTTGATGGTCTTTACATTCTGATATTAACATGTACTCTCTGGATAGCTAACAGGACACAGCTTGACAGTGTCTTTAGATGAACTTTTGAAACATATGATGTAAAATTACCTGAAGGACTCCGGAGAAGTCAGCATTCACTGGTCCCTCTGTAAACTGGGGTGTAATGCTGTTGTTTACTTTAACCTGAGGAAAAGGACAACTCAGTGTTATCACAAAAGTGAAGCCTTACTACTTTGATTAATTATCAGTCAGAAGAACTTAATTAAGACATTAGCTCAAGCAACTGCTTATCAGAGATGTATCCATACTTCAGGACTCGTGGCATAAACAAATTTTGACACTGGACAGCATTTTTTTTTATGAGAGCAAAAAGTACCTAAATGTTTTACTTTCCTGAAAATGGTAAGACTAGTGTAAGGCCTACCAAAGTAGAACAAGTTTTTTTTTTTTTTTTTTTTTGCTCATCTGGCAATTTATAATAACACAAGCTAATTCACTTTTAGGCTCAGGAATTTCTTAAAATATGAAATTGCATGTGCTTTAAGTTTAAACCTATAACATACCAGTAAATTGTAAACCAACTAAAGAAACTTATTCATAACTATAAAAAAATAAAAATAAAATAAAAAACATGCACAACCTCATAAATTCTCAACACTGATGGAGAGGTACGAATTGACAATGTGGATAGTTATCTGCTGAATGAGATGGCTGAATCTATCTTTAACACAAATATTTGCGCTGACTACTTGTTACACTAACTGATTACATAAAAACGGAAAACTATATATACCAAATGAAAACTAAGACAATTCCATGACAGTTTCAGACCACACTGACTGATTTTATGATTCCAAAACTTACTTTTAAATTGCTATTTTTGAAAAACTATTTAAGATTAGTTGGATGCACAGGCACCAACTAGGCTAGCAGTAATTACTGTTTAAGTGCCAACTTCAGATAATTATCATAGGGACTTATCCTAAGTAACTTTAATATTTTAACATTAGATTACATTCTTGCAAAACAACTAAAATAAACTCACCGTTTAAAAGCAAGAGAAGTGAAATGTCGGTTTGTAAAAACACATCAAGGCCCGATGGGGCAAAAGTTGTTGGTACAGTTCACTGTTAGCATTAGCTAGCACTAATGTTAATCAACGTTAATGCGTCTGTAGGAAACACCGTTAAAGCCAATAGAGTGTCCAAGTAATCTTGACTTTGGTCATGTTATCTCTACCTACCGGTGCCTTATGTTCCCACATTAACATCCCGTGTTGTCAAAGTTGTCGATTCAGCTTCGTTATCTCAACTTGAGCTAACGATGGTGGTTACAGCGTTTAGAGCAAAAGTAGCCTTGTGTTTACTGTAGTTTGGTTCAACACAAGAGGCCAGCCTGACATATTTCCGCATCTATGTGACTTATTAGATGGCAATGTGTTCAACTAATCATAATCAATAACAACAGCTTTTTTTAGCCACTTAATTTCTAGCTACGTTGTACAGATTAGTTAGATAGCTGCCCTCCTTACATCAGTGTCGGGCCCGGATCAGATTTGTGTCGTTGATAACGCTGCTAGCTACTCACTCCCGTTTAGACGTCTACCGGTTCACAGTGTGTCACTCTTACCTCTCCGTTTATGCCCGTGATGGAGCCCAAGGTCCCACTGCCTGTGCTCCCAGGTGTTAAGAAGCTGACGACAGAGGCAGGTGCTGCTGTTCCCGCACAGCCCAGGGCCGAGGTAGCCCCGGCCTTGCCACTGCTGGTATTGCAGACAGCAATGCAGCTACTGCCACCGCCCCGCTTGTTCTTCCTGCGTTTAGCCCCTCGTTTAGCATCGGTTGGGCTCATTTTTTTCCACAAACGAAGCGAGACAACTTGCCGGCTGGACTTGGCAGGGTCTCAAGTGGAATGCCGGGCGCAATCACTCGGGTATAGATCCGGGGTAGCGATTTAAAGACTCCCAAAACGGCAGACACTCAGTTCCATCAAAGTGCAAGCCGACTTCATAGATTCCAATATGGCCTCTGGCTGGACTGCTTCAACCAGGCTTCAGCCTGCGTCCATACGCAACTTTGCGTCGCCTATCACTGGGCTTATGGGATATCGAGTTTTTTAATGTAACGTGCCAAAGTAGTGGGGAAATTGTAGTGTAAATGTTTAAACTTTCACCAAAACATCACATCAGACGTATGCTTCCGCTATTTTTATCCTTGAGCTTTAAAAGTACGATTTTTTTTTCACCAGACAGAAAAATGTTAAGCTAGTTTATTCAGCAAATGGATATAAACTGTATCACGCATATTTCGACAGCAGGGGGAGAGCGCAGGCAGCAAATGACCAGCATCTGTTGACAGCCGAGGGCCGGAGTGGATGTGGAACACTTTTTCCGGGGTTCGTACAGCAGGTCTAGTGTGCTTCAGGAGAGCCAGGGACCTCAGATGAAAAGCTGGTAGAGAATCTATTCAGCGTTTGCATCAAGAGCAGATTCACGGCCTTACAAGGGAGAAGGACAGTGCGGCCAGGCACCAAGAATTTGTGAACAACTAACGGCTAACAGTTCGCGGCTAAAGTTAGCCACGGCCGCAAGAGGTAATGTTAACTTTTTAAGTCTCGCCCTTCCATAGGGCATTGGGTTTTCGTGAGATTACGGCAAGACTCGAAAGTGTGTTTATTTAAGCAGCTCTGCTAAATTCGTTATGTGCCATGTGTTAAGCTTCGTTAATGTTAGCTACACAACAGGTTAACGGCGCTGAGACATTCACGGTAACTCAAACAAGTGAACAGCTTTATGCCAACTGACTGAGTGGCTAAACCACACCAGTATTTTTTGCTTCGTTGCTTCCCTTGTAACTGAATTGTGCCTAGCTCTATCTAATTTAGAAATAAGTAGTTCGTTTAAGACCTGTCATTACTTGTGTCCAAAGTGTTATATCGGTTTTGGACACCCTTGTATGTCACGTGATTGTTCTGCAACATGTAATGTACAAACCTTGCTAAATGTAAGGCACAACTTCGGATTCGTCGCAGAGGGGAGAAAAAATATTAAACCTTAAAATACGACGTGGTCACCATAGCGGTGTAATATACATATATTTGCTTGCATAAGTAATGATCTAAAAAGTGTTTCTGTTGTTGTTCCACTTTTTTAATCAGCAAGCAAATTGTGTCAATGACATCTACGGAAGCCCAAGGCAGACAACCATTCATACTTCAGACACTCGTGGCTTCATAGACCAACTTGCTGTTTTGTTTTTATATAGATCACCAGAAAAGTTTCCAATTATTAAGAGAAAGTAAATTCTTTTTATGTATATTACAAGATATTCCAAGAAGAAATACCATCACATGGTTGTGTATTGAATAAATCTGTAGATATGTCTGTTTAGGGCTTTTTGCCTTAAAAACAATTATTTTTATATATCCCGTCCATGCAATTTTAAAAAAGAGAGAAAGAAAAAAGTGTGAAATGTTTGAGTAACTGCTTTGGTCACAGAGTGCGCTATAAGGTTCTTACAGGAGCTTTAACATCCCCCCCATACAAACTCAGTAGGACCTTTTCATACCTTCCTGTCTGTTTGTTTTCAGGTATGTCTGAAGTTAGTCTTGAGGCTGAATTGGAGAAGACCTCAGCCGAGGACCCTGGGGTGGATGATAAGGAGGATGGCAGATCAGAGGAAGGTTTGAGTGAGGCAGTAAAACAGGAGAGTGTAGATGGCAGCGACGAGGGAGATGGCAGAGATGAAGAGCTGTATGATATAGATATTGACAGTCCTGAAGAACAGGCAGAGGAAAGCGACAGGGATGTTGAGGAGGAGGAGGATAAGAGAGTCCAGACTGAGAATGAGGTGACATGCAGAGATGGTAATGATGCTACACAGGTGTCTGATAGGGTAGAAAGTGGGAAACAGGAGATGAATCATCATGTTGAAAGAGCTGAAACACCAGAGGAGAGTGGACAATCTCACACAGAAACAAAGGTGATGTTTACCTTCACTTTGGACAATCAGCTTCCTTTGGCACTTCCTCACTGTGCTTGTGTTGCTGTTGTGAACTGTGCTTGCTGTGATGGTGGTGGTGGTTTCTTTCCTATAAGATCACTTTGTCACTAGACTGCATTCAACGCTTTTCTGATGTAATCGATAACGCAGACCCAGGCTGTTCAGATATTGTTTCTGTCTTAGAAGTTTTTTTGATTCTGCTTTGCTGGATACTTTAAAGACAGAATACTGGTGTAGTTCTTTGCTCTCTTGTTGAGGGTGCTCAGTTGCTTCCTTTCTTCATTGCTCTTTTAGGTGCTCCATGTAATCAGGGGTGATCAAGTCTTCATTTATTTCCATACTTTGTGTTAATGCTGGCTTAACTCTGTGAATACTAGAAGGATTCATATTTTCTGTTTGGTACTGTGCAATATATTCTATTCTAGCTCACAAGTTAGTAAGCATACAGATTTTTCCACTCTTGCCTTTGACTGGACACTGACCTTGTGTGTGTGTGTGTGTGTGTGTGTGTGTGTGTGTGTGTGTGTGTGTGTGTGTGTGTGTGTGTGTGTGTGTGTGTGAGAGTGTCTATGTGAACATGATGTATGAATGATGCCATTTCCACACAATGTTTTAAAGTAGAGCCCTTGATTATTCCACTCTGTCACATGACCGAGTAAGTGTGACAGATATGGCTTTCACTCAGGCAAGTAGTTGCACATTTTTGTTGTTACTGGAATGTGTGACTCTTCAGGGTGTTTTATCATGTTTGTGGGGCTCAGCGCTAGATTAAAGAGACTTGTAAATCAGAATTCTCTGCCTTTTTCCCCATTTACAATCCTCAATTTAGAATAATTTAGCATGTCTTTGACAATTCCTAAGATGTTTTGTAGTTTATATCCAACATTTCCTACTTGCTGTGTCACCATAGCCACGTTGGAAATACCTCCATAGCTTGAAAGGCAAGACATAATTCTTTCCTGTTCTGCTGACGCTGCCAATTAGACAGTAAGCTCATTGTTGTCATGCCTTCCTTAGCGTCATGCCAGCTTGTATCTAGGATACTGGGCTATTGGGAGTAGCACACTATGACAGGCCATACCTTGCTCCTCCTTATGCCTGATTAATTTGGGGGCATTTATTTCTTGCTGTCACCTTTGACATGTATACACACGGAGTGTATGCAGTTGGCTGGTTGGGTCATTTTTGGCTCTGAGACCTCAATTTTTTAAAAAAAGCTTTTCAGCAAGTTTAGTTACAGTCAGTCTTTATTTACACCCTTTTCTGAAGCATGAAATCGGAGACAGTTTCCCACTGGCTACCTGTTAAAACTTGATGTAAGGCAGAACAATCACACAGAAGATCACATTAGAAGTCTCTCTTATCTGCTGGAGCTGGTTAGACAAGCTCAGCAGTGCTCGTCTATGTTGCTTCCCGGCATGCCAGGGTCATATAGCATTTAAGTATTTATGTCTGTCACATGACATAAGACCAAGTAAAGTCTTCTTTACACACAACCAAGAATGAAACCATAAAAAGTGCTTGGCTTTAGTCATTTTCACGTGTTTTATTCCTATTTAGGATATCAGATTTCTTTAGGTACCAAATCAGGCTTTAAAGGAAGTTTGTCATTTCAGACAGAAAAATAACACCTCTTTCAAGTAAAGACATCTTCTTCTGGACCAATATGAAAACTTAAATAACTTAATCAACTTAATAAAGACTTAATTTAAGCATGTTTCAAGATGACACCATCTATATTTTTCCTAATATTCTTTCAATTGGACTAAGGAGTGAAAATGAGGTCATTAAATCCTTGAAAAGATGTAACAGTGCTTATTGCTTTTGGACATGGTATTTTATTTTGAAAGGGCAGACCTA
The DNA here is from genome assembly GCA_030710495.1 of Labroides dimidiatus. Classification (NCBI taxonomy): domain Eukaryota; kingdom Metazoa; phylum Chordata; class Actinopteri; order Labriformes; family Labridae; genus Labroides; species Labroides dimidiatus. Next base: position 24,355,669 of record CM061145.1, read on the forward strand.
CACTTTTATATTTCAGAGGTGCCTTTGCTCCCTCACTGAAACCAGTCTGTTTAGGCTGGACCCAGATCTTGTTACTTAGTGCTATTAGCAGCTATTTGAATTATTTAGATCTTGGTCAAGGTCTACACACAGCAAAAGGAGCTAGTTCAAGATACAGACTCAGATTTATTGACTTTTTATTACCTACTTCTACACTCCCCTGAAAGACGTGTCACACACACACACACACAAACACACAAACACACAAACACACAAACACACAGAGTTAGGCTTCCAAGCACACATGCAAAGCGTTGTAATGGTGAGGTCATCATCCTTGGTCAGAAGTTCATTGTATGTAGGCCTCAGAAGTTCGACTAAAAATAGCACAGTTGGATCTTCAGCCTGCAACTACAGGCTGCCACGTTACTTACACCTACCCAAAACTGTTGTCTCCACCCCGTGGCTACAGGCTACCAGCCAACACTTGAATATGCAGCTCACTAAGCTGGGCTAGTGTCCTTGTGTCACTTTAATCCACAGGCACAGTTTAAGAGGGACAATGGTTTGTATGTTTTCATAAAGATTAGAACAGGTCTGTCCACATGGTTGTTAATTACACACAAGACTAAGGAGAATCTTCTCCTGGTGTGTTTTTACTTCACAAAGTTCCTGTTTTGAACCACAAAGGAACCAGTTACGAAAAAGAAACACTGGATTAATGTCGTCTGAAATAAGATCATATTTTGTAATCAAACCAGGTTATTTCTTTCTGAGACATGGCTTTAGAGAACAGCAGTCTTAAGAGGTAAGTTAATTAAAAAGGACAGTATGCAGTAAAGCTTTACACACACACAGTCAAAAAAAACTACATCTATAAAAAAACATCTTTATCTAAAGATAGGTTAATGGCCTTGGTAACCTATTTTGTGTTTTAAAAACTTGGAGTGTTGAAAGTTAATGTCAGTTGTTGCCCAAGAGCCTCAGCCTTTACACAAGAAAATGAGATTTGATGAAATAAGCATCAACTTGTTTCATTAACTGTATGTTCAGTATTTTTTTTCAAATATATTGTAGGTATTTCAGTGTTATAAGGTCAAAGTGTGTCACTGGATCATGTTGAACCTAAAATATTATCATCGCTACAGAAATCCATCTGAGGCCAAAATCTTTAACTTTGCCTGTGTCCACAAGATGGCAGTCCACATCCACATTGTCCTAAGAGGAGATCCTGAGCCCTTCTTTCCTTCTCTCATGGAAGTTTTTTTGGGTATTTAAAAAAATCTCTTTAATTTCACCCACCTCTTCTTTACAGGAGACCACAATGGCTGAAGAGCCCCACAGAAGCTCAGCTGCAGAGATCCCAGTTACCAGTAATGGAGACCTGGATCAGAGCCCTGAGACAGTTTTCCAGAGGGTAAGGGCTTGTGCAGACACCACAGCATTTGGCAACATGTATAAAGGTTTTTATCACACTATGTGCTCTAACTAGTTCTTCAAACAAAACCGTGTCTGAGTTTTTCAAATTTGTTGTTTTTCACAACATCAGTCTCCTTTCTCCTGCTGATTTAGTCATTGATGCAGCAATTATTGCAGCGTTGATTAAATTGGCTAAACATTAAACCTACCACCCTTTAATGCCGCTTAAAACAAAAAGGTTTTATGTAGTTGTTTGTATCGTAGTTGAGCTGACATTACCATTATTTCCCCATTAATTAACCTATGAATTAACATATTTATGAAACTATTAGCTGTTAGCAAGTCAATGTCATTGACAATTTCAAAGGATTGTTTGAGATTATTGTAATTTTACAATTTTTTTCTTTCATTGGCCTTTTTATCTGTAAATTTACTGGAATAGAAGACTCCATTTAAATGTCGTTATTGATTCTGTGTCTACTTAACTTGATTTTAAAAACTAAATCTTCCTGAATGTCTTTAAAGGGACTGTGAGGACTTTCTAAGTGATCTTTAAAAAGTCTTACCTCTAGATATATGCCTGATCTTCATCCACAATTTAAAACGAGATGATCAGCACCAATATAGGTTATTTCTTAATGCTATTTCTCAGTTTCCCGGTCAGGTCGGACAGGATGGATTTATAACACTAGTCCCTACAACAACACCAACGAAATTTAGCAGTGAGAAGAGAGAGCTGTGTTTTTCTCTGCTGAAAACGATTTCTTGGATCAATTTTGTAAATACGGCGGCCACTGAGGATGGACTGGCAACAAGAAAAGAGCAGAAGAAAGCTAAACAGGAGAGTGATTCTTAACTACAAATAAATACATTACCTCTTCGCTTTTATCCTATAAAAAGTTTTCTAGAACAAAGAAAGAAAGTGTTCAAAAAGAAGTTCTGCTCTCCATTCATCATTTGCTCTAAAACAAATACATGCCTTGGCAAGAATCAGTGACGGAGGGCTGTGCTGGACCAAATCAACTTAACATTAACCAAAAACTAACTAAAGTCATAGCCATGTTGTCCATTGTGCTGACTCTGATGAGACGGCACTTCTTGTACAGATGCTTTAAGGTCACGTATCGGGCCATGTCTGTGCCTCAGGTCTGGTTCATATTGGAGCACTGTGATCGGGCCATACTGGCAAGCTGGGGGCCCAATCATGCTTGAGTGCGGCACTGTACAGATAACAACTGTGACTGAACCCTTAATCTGTTAATGCTCCTCATTCATAGGTTCTTCTTTTGGTTCTTCTTTCTTAACTTTCCTTATAGGACTCTTACCCCAGTGGACCGAGGGCCCTGAACCTTTCAGAGGCCTGTGTCCCCTCCAGTAACTTCTCTTCAACAACAGAAGGCGTCATTGAATCAGGACCGCACAGAGGTAACGTGTTTTGCTCTCTTACTGAAGTGAACTGTGCTGGCATTGTGCCTTTAAGTGCTGTTTAAGCTCATCAGAGTTCTGCAACAAAGCAGCTCTTACCAGGCTTACTTGTTTGTTTGATGACTTGAAACAGTTTGTCTGATTCCCAGGGCCCCATTTTTGTATTTTAATCTCTGAAACATAAAGACATTCATTTGAATATGTAAAGGTGAATACCACTTCAATTAAATCAGTTTGTTTTGATCTCCAGGTTGTAACCCTTCTTTCCTTTTCATCATCATTATACCCTTATTGTACATGCAAATAAAAATCTCACCATTGAGGCCTGTGCTGTGTAGCCTGTTTGCCACAATGTTGCTATGACTACTTTCCATATTGTGTACTCTGGTGGTTGAGTCACACACTCATCCTGCGACATGAAGAGAGCCGCTGTAATGAATTAAACACAAACAGGAAATCAACATCACTGAGAAACTTCAAACTATAACTCTGACTATCTCCCAGGATCAGCGAGCCTGCCCACATCTCCTGTGGCATCTGTAGCTCCCAGCTCGGCTGTCGCTAGCCGCCTTGCACGCTCTTCCAGCGATAGTCAGGCTGAGAAAGGTACCTGAAGCAAGGAGTATGAATCAGATGATACCTAATGAGTCACTCTACGCACTAAATTAACGGCAGTCTTTTGTACCCTTCTCACTTTTCAGTGGTTACTTACCTGCTCCTTGTTGCCACAGGCTGTCCTGCATTCAGAACCAAACCTTTCCTTTCTTCTCTTGCTTTTTGCCTCTCTGAACTTTATCTGTGAATAAATCTTGGCTAATTTAGGAGGTTCTCTGCTTTACAGTGACTAAATAAGTGTTTGCATAATCCTTGGAGTCATTTACCTGGATCCAGAGCTAAAGATCCTTGGATCTAATGCACCTGTCTATACTCAAAGCAGCTGCCCGGCTTGAAAAGAAAACTGCTTTTAAATTTGATCTGAGTGGGTTTTCCTGTTTGTTACCCTTTGTCCTTTACCCTTGCAGAGGTTGGCATCCCTAGTCTCTTTAAACGGAACCCCAAGACTGACGAAAATAGTCAAGGACTGTCAAAAATATACAACTAACTACATCAATATATTGTGTTTTAGTGAAACCATCACTTGAAGTAAAAAAAAAGAAAAAAAAGAGTTCATATCATGAAGAAAACAAAATACTTTCCCAATATTTTTGGGTGTCTTGGGTGTCTGGAGTATTCACTGATAACAGTTAATCTGATAGTCTGTTCAGAATCTGAAACCTAAATTATAATTTTATCAGCCCCCAAGCTACATTTTAGAAAAGCCTGTCTAACCTGCTCTACTCTAATGAGTAGGAACCACTAGGATCTCGCGTTTACATGCAGCAGAATGTTATTTACAATGTCTATACAGGTAATTCACCTTGCACAAGAGTGAGGATGACCAACAACCTTCTCAGCTATTATATGTCTGTTATAGCATCACTTATTAAAGTGTCTATATCTTTTCAACTGGTTAACACTTTGTTAGCTTGCTAGCCTCTCCTGCAGGCAGATTTTTAGCTTGTTAGCTTTCTCGAGGACATCAGTTTTCTAGTTTAATTTGTTTATAAAAAAAAGAAACTGAACATAAAAAAGAACATTCAAATGTAAAAAATGAAGTCAATGATTTATTTCCATTGTTGTCCTTAAAGTCATTTAAGTGCGAATGGTCTTAGTTTGCTAGCTCTGTTAGCTGTAGCTTAAAGTCTTATAGTGTCAACCTTTAATCATCTTTTTAGTTTCAACTTGCTTTAACAAGTTGAAACGAAAAACTAACTGACAAAATTATCAATATTATACTTAATAATTTGTCTTCACCTTTGTCTTTGTCTTATCTCATAACCTTGGACTGTGCTTTGTCAGTTTTGGGGCTCAGTTTTCTTCAATATTTCCCCTCTTTGCCCAAATCACAAGCTCTTCACATAGTGTTAGCACTAAACAAGTCATGATTTGTGATTCATATTGTTTTTTATTGTTTAATTTATGTATAATAAAATAGTCCTGTCATTAAAAATGAAGCATGTGGTCTGTTGAAGTCCTACGTTAACTTGACAATCACAATTATTTTAATTAATACTTGAGTTGAAGTTGAATGGCTTTTTGTTACCACAGCTCTGTAAGCTGCACATATTATCAACACTCACTAAGTAAATCATTTTTGGTTGTCCAGGTGGAGGAGCAGTAGTCCTGTCAGATGACTTAAAGAGCCCAGCCATGGAGAAGCTGGACCTTGTGAGAAAATGGAGTATCAACACATATAAAGTAATCCTTGTTCCTCCTTTCAGCCTAGTTGTCATTCTTAATCTTCACTAAATTATTACATTTTCCTAGAAATCTCTCCTCTTGTTTAGAACTTTGTATGCTGGCTCTACTTTGTTCTTCTAATTCTTTGTTTGAGGTCTTTTCTTGTTTTTTTCTTTAACAAGTACTGTAAAGACTCCAGCATTCAATCTTAATATTTCAGATGGGACTAAAACTCTTACAGTAAGTCCTGTATGTGTGTGTTCATTATCTGGCTATCTTCCACAGTGCACTAGACAGATCCTGTCAGAGAAGCTGGGCCGTGGATCGAGGACAGTGGACATAGAGCTGGAGGCTCAAATCGAAGTCCTCCGTGATAACAAAAGAAAGTACCAGCATGTAATCAAGCTGGCTCAGACGCTGGCCAATCAGCTGTCCCAGATTATGCAGACACAGAGACAGCTGGGCGACGCCTTTGCTGACCTTAGCCTCAAGTCTCCAGAACTACATGTGAGTCTACATTTAAATTATAATCTTATCATCAGTTGTTCTCTTTCACTGCCAGGCTGGTGGTCCATGTTTCAGATACCAATGTTACTGTATTTGATTCAAAACCATTCAAGCGCAAGTACATTTTAGGAAGTTGACTAAATTTTGTTGACTCTTTTTTTTTCTCAGGAGGAGTTTGGTTACAATGCTGACACCCAAAAACTTTTGTCCAAAAATGGAGAGACACTGCTGGGTGCAATCAACTTTTTCATCTCAAGTGTGAACACTCTTGTGGATAAAACAATTGAAGACACTATGGTCAATATCAAACAGTATGAAATTGCCAGGTAGGTAATGTGTGCATGGGTTTACACTGAGCCTTTGCCGGAAGGCTCATCGATGAAATTGTGGAATTTTTTGGTGTTTTTTCAGGAGAAATGTAACTGTCACTTTAAATATGTCCTCATACATAAGACAATATCAAATCTAAGCAGTCAAAGTGCTACAGTTGGGAGCAAAATTATTCAACCCCCACCACACCCTAGGTATATTTGGCTAGGTCAGAGCATTACATTTCCCGGATCACACAAACCTGGAAGCATATGAATACTGTTAATTTATTGCAACCTAAGTCTCCTAACATCTCTTCAGATCTCATGACTTAAAACAGCTTAAAAGTAATATGTTTTGCCTGAAACCCCAACACACCAGGGGGTTGAATAATTTTGCTCCCAACTGTACTAGAGGTCTGAACCCCCTCAAGGCCCCTCTTTAAAGCTCCTGTGTGAAACTTTTACTTTAAACCTTGGCGCCTCCTTTGGACAAAATGGTACCCCTTTTCTCTTTGCTGAATTTTTCCTTTGGATTTTGAAGTAGTTTTTCTTAGCAGTAAATCTCACCCTATTGTTTTTTCACAATAATATGTCACTTACTATTATCTCAGTTTATCTAACACCTACCCTCTAGCAACAATTTCATACATTTTAAAGAACTATATTAAAAAAATTGGTATTCTCTCAAATGGTCTTGGTTACTTTTGAAGAGACAGCAATATAAATTTTAGTCTGTTTCACAACCAGCTAAAAACTCCTTACAGGAGCTTTAATTTCCTTAAAAATGGATGAAATGTGCAGGGAATGTGGTGGTAGTTGTTGCTTTTTCCTTTCTTAATTTCTGTGCACATCACATATTTCTGACACTTATAAAATGAAACACACTTCTAGGGTTGAGTACGATGCGTACCGCACAGACTTGGAGGAGCTTAATTTGGGACCACGTGATGCCACCACCATGCCCAAGATAGAGCTGTCCCAGCAGCAATTCCAGATCCACCGGGAGAAGTATGAGAGAATGCGAAACGATGTCTCCATCAAGCTGAAGTTTTTGGAGGAGAACAAGGTCAGCTCAAGTTTCTGCTTCACATGCCAGCTACCAGAATGTTTGCTTTGAATTCATTAATGTATTCATTCACAGTTTTCTTACCTTTCATGCAACAGGTGAAGGTCTTACACAACCAGCTCATACTGTTCCATAATGCCATTGCTGCGTACTACGCTGGAAACCAACAGCAGCTGGAAGAGACACTCAAGCAGTTCCACATCAAGTTGAAAATGCCAGGTGGGGACAGTCCATCATGGCTGGAGGAGCACTAATTGCTCCTTCTGAAGCCATAGTGGTTCACTTTGACAGAAAATGTCAAAATTCTACAGAAACAACAGGAACTACCCCGTCCTTCTCCCTTCAACTCTTCTGTCACTGCCTTTTAAACTGTCAGAATATTAAGTCTTTCAACTTGTGCAAAACATAAAAAAAAAACAGGAAAGAAATCCCACAATCTGTTTTATGCTGATGTCAAATCATCATTTACATATTGCAGTTCTTTGAAAACAAAGGAAATGCACTTTTATACTGTTTGACAAATCTGTAAAACAGGAGTTGCTGCAGTAAACATGTTTGGAAACTGTAAATGGCCTTTTGTACTCCAGCATATGAATGTTGTTCCTCTGCATGGCTGACATGTTGTCTCTGGAAGGGCAGCTACAGGATCAGAATGACTGCCGTTATTTACATTACCTTCATCAGCCCTTTTCAAACAAATACAAATGCTTTATAAAGTCACATTAGGACACTTGAAATGATTCTGAACATGATATCTCACATGACTTGACCTATGTCCTGATCATACAACAGCCGTCAGACTTCTTGATCATGCACTTGCAAAGCTTATTGACCCTGATTTACTCGATAGTTGACATTTTGAGAAATACCTTGAGGTGCAAACTAAAAGATCAGGTCTACTTTTGTTTCTGTATTTTTAATATGAGACTTTCTGTGGCAGCCATTTTATCATTAAGACTTGGACACAAGCCTGGCTTTGTCTAAAAGTAAAAAAAAATCATGTTTACCTCAAAACCCAAAGCATAAAAAATACAGTTAAAAATAAAACAGATCCAGGCTAGGTCTGATTCAAGTATTAATTCTAAGCTATGTTAACGAACTGCAAGCTTTATACAAAATGTAGAAACATGAGGGTGTTATCAATTGTCAACTCTGGGCAAAAAAAAAAATGTCCCAAAATTATATCCCAAAATGCCAAGCTGTTTCTTTTAAAATAATATCTAAAATGAAATGGATGTCATTTTACAACAAATCTTGCAGGTTGTGATATGATATTATGACATGACATGATGCTTTTTCCCCCCTCTTCTTTTATTTCTTTTAAGCATGTGCCTATTTTTGTCTAAATCCATGGCACATGACCAAATGGGTCGAAATTATATTTTTTAATTATTTAATACTACTTTTTTTCTTCTTCCAGGGAAAAAAAATGAAGGACCAGCCTTAAGTGACTAAATGTGCCTTGAATTTATTGAATTTGACCCTCTCCCTTCCCCTCTGTGTTTCTCTTCCCCATTTGTGCTACCATACCTTGCCCTGTTAAAACATACAGGTGCATTTGAACATTTTTTGGGACCAAGTTCTCCCTTCAAGAAAGGGAACAGACCAAACGCACACCACACTCGCATTCTCACATGTAGACACGCTGAACCACTCCATGATATAAATGAGTACTCCAGTAAAATCTGAAAGTATGTATTTGAAGGTTTGCTTTTCTCTGAGATATTTATCCATTTTGCACATGTGCACATTTATGCATTTGAAACTAATTACAACAAACTTGGAAAACATGTATGATATGTAAGGTGAGAACCAAAATGAGATTTTTTTTTTGTAAATTTGAAAGACCAGCATCCTTTCCCTGAGCTGCTAATGGTTTCTTTAATTGGACTTTATAAAAGTATGTTTTTCACAGAGGACATATTGTAAGCTGGTATTGATAACCTGCTGTTTCGTCCTCACTTTGTTCTATTCTTGTGGCTCAGCTTAGCAGTTTGAGAGTGTGGATCTTGTACAACAACCTACCCTGAAATAGATGGAAATATATATTTATAATTCTTTCTATTTTATCCTGTATGTAATCGATGACCAATGCTGCAGTTTGGCTTGTTTTTTATTTCCTGGAGACATCCAGAATGATGTGCTAGTGTTAGTATATGCTAGTGGATCTCTACCTTTTTAATAATGAAACATTACCAGCAAATGTTGAGTTAAGAGAGGATTCTGAATGTTGTGTAACCTCTTTGGGAAAATAAACGATCTTTTCTTTAAGCATACAGGGTGGTGTTTGTTGCTGTAACTTGTCAATAACAAGGTGACAAGGTAATGCTTTAATAGAATGTTTAAAATACAGGCAGTATGGAGGCAAGAGCAGCTTTGACATGCCCCGTGAGATATTACAATCATTTCTCTTAAACCTGTTCTTCTTTCACCGTGCTTGTCATATCAATCTTTCTATACACAGCTGTGGTTAATATTGTGTTGACATAGGAAAATTGACTCATGTTTACACAGGTCCCTTTGGGTCTTTATCATCACAAACCCACCACACCCACAGGTACAGTCTAAATTTTGTTTTTCCCTTTTGGTTTTTATCATCACAAAACCACCACACCCACTGGTACAGTCTACATTTGACAGGACCTTTTTAATCCTTAGAAAAGCCTCAAGGATGTGTGAGATGACTGCCTCATTGATGTTTCATCCTTGAGGCTCTTCAAACAGCAGGCTAAGCAAAATGATTAAGACCAGACTCAAGACTGTCATTTCAAGAGGTTTTAATTTATCCTGTCCTGCATTCAAACACTTCAAATCAGTATAATATTCAACATGTACATAAAGATGGAGAAGATGTTGGGACCAAAACAAGATGGTTAAAAATTTGCTATCCTTTGTATTAAGTTTGTTACCTGTCCTTAAGAGCCTCTCAAAAATAGATCACCCATCAAAGCTGCATGAAAAAGATGTAAACTTTGAAAGCTATTTTTTATCCACCTACCTACACATCAAAAGGTTAGATGTACGAGTAACAATGTTTGATAAATAGATTAACAAGAAAATGTGCATACTAGTTAAACTGTTCTATGGGTTGATAACTTTCCACCGTAAACGTAACCAAACGTACCTGGAAACACTCGCTCACCTGACTGCATCAGTAATAGCAGCCTTGTGATTGCACCAATGTCCACAAGCTGCATTTGGCGCGTTCTGGGTGCACGTGAGCGCGCCTGTTCCACCTGGCCCAATCACGTACAAACAGGCTCACAACACTGGTGCCGCCGCCTGCTGTCGCTGCTGTTGTGGACTGTATCCTGCTGCGGCTTGACCAGGACGTTTGCGGCAGCTCACCTGACCGACTGATACTCTAAAACACGCAGATTTTCTCCTCTGAAAAGTATCGACTACTAACTCCAACGGGGTCGGAGCGCGTGACGTATCCCGACGAAGCCTCCCATCCCTCCGGTAAGTGAGGCAGGACGGCACCGCCGCCGCATCCTGCTGTGTGTGGATGTGAAATATGTATTGACCCGCTGTAACTCATCTGTGAAAAGTCATCGCAGCGTGAGAATGCACTCTGTGTGTCCATGCTAGCAACATTGGTAGGGATTAAACCTCATATCACTGGTTTATTGACTATTAAGCCGTTGAGGTAACAAAAGGTATCCTGCATTGCAGTTCAGGTCCAAAATTACATCACAATGAGCATTTATCGCAGTTTGAGGCCCGAATCTGTTGCGCTTCTGTATTTCGTCAGAAGAAAAGGGAAATGTTTGATGGAGATGGTTTGGTGGAGATAATCTCGTTATATACATTTTAAATTTGGCTAATACGAATTCTACCTGTCACTTAAGTTATTATCCATCAAAGAGTGGATTACAATGATCTTAACATTAACTTACCAAGTCTTTTGCACACACTATTGAATAAAGGACAGAGAGATAGGCTTCATGTACAGTATAACCTTAAATAAAAGTTTTACTGTTTGAATTAAACACTGTTTATGCATCTTTTAGTCAAATCAACAAAATTGACCCTCAAATGTCAATGCAGAAATAATTTTTAATAATGTAACAGAAATTGTGTTTAATGTAAGTTTAAAGTGCTGCTTTACTTGAAAACTCAGCCTCACTGTTTGATTGTTTTGGTGGTTGTTGTCAATTCACACAACTTTCTCTAGTACTTGTCTTCTGCCCCTCAAACCACAACTTCTACGGCTTTTTGTAAACTTTTATACATGCTGGGATGAATTAGTGGGCAATCCATTCAAGAGTGGGGAACAATACCCCCACGAAAAAAACCAACACACTGTCTTCCCAGGTCAGGTCAACGAAGAGGGTGGTGACACCCCTTTGGTTGCTGTGGAAGCAGAGAGACGCACAGAAAATTCAATTCTCTGACGTCATCCTGTGTAGGGAGACGCTGGGGGACTTGATTTATTTTTGTGGGAGCAAAGAGGAGCTGAATGGTTGTTAAGGAGTTTGGTCATCTCAAGTGGTCTTTATTGCCTGAAAATCTGTCCTTGTCTTGTGGATTCAAATTTGGTCTGTTGAAAAACAGTGAGAAAATAAAAATGACTTACAAAAGTCGAGGAAAATAACAAGAAAATTGAGGATTCATGGTTTCAAGCCTTCTAATGTCACGTCCAGAAATCCCACCCATGGTGCAACCCAAATCTGAGCCGATAAAAGTCTTGTGAGGGTAGAAAAAATGTTAAGTACAATTTGAAAAACTGTATTAAGGGATATGAAACTTGACTTTAAGTTACAAAGTGCTTCACAAAGGCAGCACAGCAAAACAGACAGGGCATCGACTCAGAAGGTTAAAAAATAGGAATTGCTGTTTAAGCAAATAATTAGAACAGAACATTTTAAAGGACATAGATTATAAGTAAAAGGGTTTTATAGATCTATTAAATACAGTGTTTCCAACACTAAGTTTAAAGAGGGGACTTTAAATGTTGCGAAGATATGTGTAAAAAGGCAGTGATGACAAAATAAGAAGCAAAGTCAGGAGAATGGAAGAGATACAAGTCTTTATTGTCATCTACAGTAAATATTATTATTGCACGGTGATGTATATGGCATGGTGTATGATTTAAGGCAGCTCTTATGTTGTATTTGTGAGTTTGTGCTGTGGTCTGTGTACATGGGATGCCTTTAAGTTTTGTGTCTTGGGTGTATTCTTATAATGAAGCCTGGAGTGCATCTGTGCCCTTGGGAAAACACTTTTCCTCTCTGCTGCTGCCATGTAAACATGTTTGCATTCCCTCCTGTTTCCCTGCTGTCATCTCTATGGCGACCTGAGCACCTGCTCTATTTCCACCTTTGTATAAGAACCCTGCACATAACTCTGGATCTAATGGCTTAAGTCTACAGTGACGCTGAGTTTTTACTAAATCATTCAGTGGGGGTGTTACTGTGCTCAACATGCTGTGATTAATCTGTAAGCCTCTGTGGTAGACAGTGGTTCAGTGCTGCGAGAGAAAGCAAAGGGGTGCAGTGAGATTTGCCTAAAGCTAATCTTGGCACTGGGCTCAGATTGCTGAAGCAACAATTGGAGAGAAGAGCCAGAGGTGATAGAGATGCAGCGGTCTGCTGCAGGCCAGACACTGATCACCTGTTAACAATAGAACAAACAGGGAGATTCAAAGCACTGTTTTTGATCCACAGCCCTGCTGAAGGTGTAGTCTGTCTCACCATGTCCCTCCTTCCTGTCATTACCTCTGGGTTTTATTTCACCTGGTTTACTTCTCTCTGAGTGTGTGCTGCCTTTGTATTTTTCATTAGGAGATTCAGCGGAATTTACTTCTCCAAAATAGTCTCGGGAGAACTTTTGAAGCTGCTGTATCATTGCGTATGAAAGTATAGATCCAGGTTGGAGCTGGTGTTTGTATCGTTGAACTTTTATATCAATAGTAAGTCTGGAAGAAGCAGAGCCAGGGCTGCACATTTAACCACAGTGTCACTGTTGTATCCAAATGTAAGTGCACTTTACACATATAAAGTACTGCTTTTCTTGAAATTCATTACTTTATTTGCATGCATACATGACGATACAACCTATGATACAAACAGATGCTGTGCAAAACAAGCTGAACAGCAGAAAGCCATGAATTATAGCTAATATGCTCATTTCATTTGTATTGATGGCACCTCGTATCACCATGGCAGCACTGAACAACATATTATCACATTTCTGCTTTTGCTTTGTAATACAGTCCTACAAGGGGTAACTTTTTTCAATTTTATTATTGGATATAACCCAAAAATTCCCTTTTCACTCTGTTTTGGTCTCTACCACCTTTTGGGAAAAATGTCAAACACTTAACAGCTCAAATGAGAAGTGTAATGGAAGCAGTTATGTCTTTTACTTTTTAAAGTTGGATATTAAAGAATTTTAATTTCTCATTTTTAATAAAAAACAGTATATTTTTGTCCTTAAATGCTGCAGGCTAGTATAACCTTCACGTAAATGTACATGATTATTTTATGAAGATTTATATATTCATACTTTTATTTTCATACTCTTATTTTTATATACAATTTCTCTACCGGTTCCAAAGACACTTGTGTCAGAAAACCATAAAACTAACACAATTTTAATGAGTGTGATGCTTAACGCATGTTCATGCTTGGTTGCTTGTTGAGAAGATCAGCAGAAATTCTTGTTTGTTTGAATCAGATTTAGAAAGCCTTCGCTATTGGTTATATGACTAGATGAATTCTGTCCGCTTAGACAGGTTAGAGAGCAGGTGTGATGTAACCTGTGATACAGGTGAGATACTCATTCATATTGGTCTTAACTGAACCCCTCTGAAGCCTGTTTAAACAGTTATTGACAGAGCAGGCATGCGTGCAGTGTAAACTGGCAGCTTTAATCTTTAAAATCTGAAAACCTCTTTTCAGACGCAGGCTGTTATTATCAGATTTATACTAAGCTGGGTGGATAAGTTGTGTTGGGGGCTCCTGCAGCACACAGTCTTTTCAAAATCTTTCTTTCCATGACCCTGCAGTTGTTTTGTTATAGTAAGAGGCAGACAGTAAAAATACTCCAGTAATTAACATGATACCAGAGTTGTACTACTCTGAAGAGGCATCTTCACAAGGTTGTTCTCCAGACACTTCAGCAAAGAAGAACAGTGCTATTTGCAGTATGTTTTGAAGGATGCTACAACTCACTGATGTAAATCTGATGTAAGCTATAAAAATGATTTGTGATTCGGCAGTCCTTGTACTTTGGCCAACCACAGCTTTTAATTCCAATATGTCCTGTATCATTAATTATTTCCTCATGCTCTCAACAGGATGTCATGTTGCAGTTGTTCAGGCTTTATATAAAAGATACACACATGGGTAGGATTTGTCTGCATTCTTCTGCACATTTTTACTATGTGCAGCAAACAGTTGTGTAAAGATTTCGGTATTTCTAACTGTGATGAGATAAATCAAGAAAGTGCTGGTCAGCTAGAGGAGCAGATTTACGTCTTCCCTAAAAGCTGTATGTAACTGTATTTATCATAGTCGTTTTCTGCCTCTAAGATATGACTTCCTAGTGGCAAAATAAGACTGTGCAACAAAGTTAATGAGTGCAAGCTATGTCAGTGCTTATCTTTTCCAAAGTGATGCTGTTTGTTTCCTGTTTTGCTGAAGTCGAGGCAAGAGAGGGAATTTTGTACCAATAACAATATTTGAAAGGTGAACTCTTTGCTAATTAGCAGCTTTAGCTAGGAATAAGTGGTATGCTAACCCTTGACTGTTGTGATTCAGCCGTTGAAACTAACGTGTTTTTAAAACGAGATGTTTTGAGGGGTTGGAAAACTCTAAAAACAGCAAAACCTGAGCGCAATGTATTCAGCACAGCCAAAGAGCGACTATTTCAAATAGTTTAGCACGGTGTGGCAACTGTTAGCAGAGCTAGCACCACCAGCTTTTGGTCCTCCTTGCAGGCTAACATCCACACATGCATTATGTGCACATTATGCTCTGGTCAAGTTATTATTTGCAGGTACTGTGCTTTTGTACATCCAGGTAGTGGTGCACAACAGCATCATGGCAGTAGCCATTAACTGGAGCAATTATCAGTTCAGAAACAACACATAACAGTGATTAGAGGTCTCGATTTAAAAAAAATAAATGTTGAACTGACTTATAATTGTTGCACAGACTAGCACGAGTGGTGATGTTCACATGTTAAATGCTCACATCCCCAATCGTAATTTTGGCTGGAAATAAGTGGAATGCTAATTCAAAACTTATTAGCATAGCAAAGTCACACATTAGCATTCAAAGATGTCTTGCTAGAATCATCTAAAGCAGTGATTCTCAAACTGAAGTACTTGTACCCTCAGGGGTACACAAAGTGACGTAAGGGTACGCAAAAAATAAAAACGTGATTTGAAAACAGTCTGATTATGTTTTGAAACTGGCATATAAACAAACAAAGGCTACAGTCTGAGGTGCCTGCTCACATTGCCAAAAAATCACATATATAGGCCCTCCTCTAGTGTTCAGCCAGTTGCACTTTCAAAATAAACACACACTCTAGTTGCTCATTTATTGACACCTGTTGATGTGTCTGTGTAGAGCTGCTGTTATTCATTCCAAATATGGACAAATGGCTGAAACAATTAAGCGAGGCATCAACTGCCTCCACTTGTTGGCCCACAGGAGAAAATGCACAAGCCAGCGACAACAACCCAGACTTTTCCTCAACTTTAGGTTGTAACTTTGACTGGGATGCAAGAAGCAGTGCAGATGTGGCTAGCGAAGCTGCTAGCATAGCCACTGACAGCAATGAGGAGTCAGATGGAGAGCCTCCTGATGCAGAAAAGCATGCAGCGTCAACCTCCAGCAGGGAGACGACTTCATCAAAAAGGCACAAATATAATGAGAAGTGCATTGTTGTGGGGTTAACTTGTATTAGCACTGGTGGATTTACTTCCCTCAGTGTGTCATGTGCAAACCCAATGAAACATTCACTGTTGCACAGACATTTAGAAACAAAACATGCTCCTTTGAAAAATAAGCCACAGGAGTTTTTTCTTTTCTTTAACGAAAACTGTGAAGACTTTCTACCAGCAAGACTGGAAAGGGCATTTTCAAAATGCTGGACATACCTTTGTGACATGAAATGGACTTATGTGGACACAGTGTGTTGGCATTTGTATTGACGGGGCAAAGGCCATGACTGGGAGACATGGCGAAGCACTAACTTGCGTGCAAGTGATTGCTTTTGATGCCTTTGGTCAAACTGCATTGACAATGATAAAACATTGTTTCACGAACTGATGTGCGCAAATGAGCTCTCCTTGAAAGACAATGTAAAATAACCGCACATCTCAGTGAGCTGGCTCCACAGCTGCGCTGGTATTTCCCTGGAACAGACGGATCAGACTACTGGATATGTCATCCATTTACAGCTGTGCCTGCTTCTTTATCAACATCTGAACATGAGAGCTTAATTGAGATCACAACAGATGGATCCCTGAAAATTGAATTTAATTTGAAGCCACTGACAGATTTCTGGGTCGGAGTGCGCACAGAACAACCTGCAATGGCCAAACGTGCTCTCAAAACTTTGTTGCCTTTTGCCACTACACATCTGTGTGAGAGTGAATTCTCTGCCTTGACAGCTGTGAAAACAAAAAATAAAGCATACTCTTCTCATTAAAGCTGTAGTTAGCTTGTACTTCACAGTTTCAAGTGGATTCACAGCTAAATAAATTCAGAAATGTTTGGTAGATTTCTTTTTTCAAATGTGAACTTTTGTTGCTAACTAAAAGTGCTTGTAAATAAATTTATTTTTGTGAGAAATAATTCACTAAGAGGTTTTATTTGCATTACGTTGTGCATGCTAAAAGTGGGAGGTGGAGGTTGCAGCAGGCCTGCAGACATTTCTTTTTCTAGCTGCTGTAAGTGCGAGAGCGTAGGGGGTACATAGCTGGAGGTCAAATATCTAAAAGGAATGAACTGGGATGAACTTGGGGATCCACTGTCCTAAAGTATCATTAGGTAGGTAGTTTAGGCACATTGTTACACTTTTAAACATTAATGTGAACAATAGCTGATGAAAACATATCAAAACAAGATATTTGTGAATTCAAAAATAATGAAAATTGAGGTTGTTGGGTTATAATGGAGCAGCTTACGAACTTTGTGAACACAAAAGATGCCGCTGTCACCTCCAGCTGACAGCTTCCCTGTCACACTGAATGAGACTGATGCAGAGAGGGACGGAAAGGAGATTACATTCTATTTATAGTAACATTTGTGAATTATGGGCCACTTTGAGTCAGTCCAGAGGAACATTCAGGACAGTTTTGGGTGGATTTAACTGCCATGCAGACAAATCAGCAGGACTTCTTTGTTTTTTGTTTTTTTGTTTTTTCCTTAAGTTCGAGAGGAAAGTGCTCTGCAGACTTTCAAAAGATGCTATTTGTAGGAGTCCACTGACTTTTTTAAAATCTTATTTTTACAATTTCATGCTTCTTAATAACTGTGAATTTGCATATTTAGATGTCAACAAGCCAAGTGCATTGACCTAGTTATGACAGAGAGCATCTTGTGCTGTATTTCTGCATAAAAAAACAGAGATGAAAAGATCCATGTTGGTCAGTATTGCAGGTTTAGTTTCACAATACTGTAGGTGCTATGACCTGCACCTTGGCCGTATTAGTAATTCATTCCTCACTCTAGACATATAATTCCACGTAGTAATCTCTTTAAAACCAGATTTGAGAGGAAAGGAACTGTTGAGTTTTGTTTCAGGAAATGTTAATCCAGTATGCAAAGCTGACTATATCACGCATGGCTGTTAATTTGTGGATGTTGTTTGACTGTATGTGCAGCAAATTGGCTAAATTTTTAATGTATCTTGTAACCAATTTTAGCTAGATTATTTTGAAATGGAATGTCACAAAAAAACAACTTTTAGTTAGAGTACCCTCTTTAGTCTTTTGATGGATGGAGGATGGAGTTTGTAGAGAACGTAGAGGAGATTTCATGTTGGAGATCTTCTGTTATGACTGTATACAGACCATGTATTCAGTTCATGTGGGAGAAGGGCTGAAAGCCTGAGTGTTTTAACTTATTGATCCTTTAAAAAGGATGTGCAATCATAGAGGACTTAAGAAAGAGAAGCGCTAATGTAATCTTTTTATATGTAGTATTTGCTACAGCACAGGGAATCCACAGGAATCAAAAAGCATCAGTTCTAAAGTAGTCAACAAGAACTTCGGGTTGTTGTAATTTGTTGGAAAGAATCAGGTGTGACATTAATTTATCACAATACATAGATTATGGTTCACTCATTTATCGTACACTGCAGTCAGAGATATGTGCATTTAGCAAACCAAAAGTCATCACCCTTTCTCACTTGTTACGCAACAGACTGAAATCCATACTGACGTGTCTCTATCAGCTGGAAAGGCAAACGGGATCATTAGTATAAGATCGTTTTTGTTTGTTTTTCATGTTTTAAACTGTTGCTGGGGGTTGGATGTAGGAAAAAGTGATTAGCAACAAGCTTTCATTTTTTTTTCTGTTATCAGTGAGTGATGTATTTGACTGTTAAAAGAATGAGCAGATATAGCGGGCTGCCGGATTAGCTTCCGGCCTAGTGCTTCTGTCCAGCATGTCATATTCCCACTCTCTCCTGGTTTACTGCACTGTTCACTATTGTGTCATCTTCAAATAAAATTATTAAAGCTCAAAAAATTTAACTCTAATGAACAAAGAATGAGAATCAGCTTAGAGATAAGTGATATAATTTTGTCCACAGGGGGTGCCAAAACTGACATAAATTAAAAGTTTCTCATAACAATGTGAAACATTTTATAAAATTATGCAAAGTATAATATTATTTGTTGCTCAAAATATATGCTGTTTGTTAGATTGATCCAGCCAGAATTTAGCTTATGTGATAACAGTGATGTCTTTATAGGTGCTAAGGAAGAAAGGTAGTCGTATCTAGGAACAAGAGAGTAGTGAAGGAGGATGGGATTTTAAGCACAGTATGGTCAAAAAAAAAAAAAAAAAAGAAAAGAAAAAAAAAAGAAATAATGGTTCTTAAACTAATCCATATTTTATTTCTTGAAATATTTGTGTATCTTGTTGCTGGCAGCTATGCTAGAAATTGACTTTTTTTTCCCCTAAGACTCTAGCTGAACAAAAAGTGTGGTTGTTTCGGACTTATAGTAAAAGTCGTAAAAGTTTAGGTCATTTTTATTGATTTAGTAATGCCATTGCAAAAGCATACAGCATAAAGTTACTTTTATTTAAAAAAGTTTCAATTTTGTAATCACTTTCAGGAAAAATCAATATTGTCCCTGTCATTTGTACCTTTCACACCAATTTCATATGTTGTGAAACAGCCTTTGAATTATATCCTTCTTGCTTTTTTGAATGTCTTTCTGTAAAAATCCGGATGAAGTGCATGTGTTCTCTTCCCTTTTTCACTGTGTTGGCGTATTTCTCGAGCACATGTTGCTGCCTACATTATAAATGTTTCACAAAGCCCTAAAGTTACACTGGTGAGCTGTCTCTGGGACAGCACCACTAAGTGTCTATCCACTCAGGACATCAGCAGTTGAGCTGAAGAGAGGTTACTTTATTCATGGGGACTGAATAATTCACACCACCAGGTTCTGCCAGGGTTCACTCAAAAAAATACAGACATGACGGTACCAGGAGCTCAAGCCCTCTGAGTAATTCATAAATCCTGGATTTCCTGAATAATGGGCTCCTTGTTTACACTGTTGCCTAATCAGACTCCTTTTTTTCTACTTTTTTTTCTTTTGAGAGGTGGGAGGGTGTTTTGGTGCAGTAAACAACCAAGTGCACAAGGTGATTAAAAAAAAACCTGGTTTGTAACTTTTGGCACCTTTTGTCTGGATAACCAATTATTAGAGAATCAAGTTATATAAAAGTGATCACAATATTTTTACATATGTGAAAAGCACTTTATTTGACCTTGGTACATGGTGTCTGTGGTCAAAGATGCAGTGTTAATGGGATTTATGTAACAGGTCAGATTTATGCAGCTTGCATACATCAGTGATCCTGCTGCAGTCTGTCACCTTCATCTGAGTAATGAACTGCAGCCACTCTGCAGATGCCAAGAATCACTAAACTGTAAATATTGGTCTCTGTTTTATACATAGAAACCAATAGGTGTCATTCTATTTTGCAACTGTGTGAAAAGACCTTTTTAGTGACGCTGTCTTTTTGTCTTTTGTTTCTTGGTTGTGGTGTCTGAGGCACTGAGTACAGCCAGAGCTGTAAATGTAGTTTCCAAGTGTACATGCTGTACTTTCATCAAGGAAGCCCCAAAAACATACAAAGTGGATGGATGGTACAGAAACAACTGATGGAAATGATTCATAGTGGTCTGTTTAAAACTGGATATACTAATACCTTTAGCAGTTCAGAGTGTGAAACCCTTCTAATAGGAGCTATGCAGAGATCCCCCACTGGGACCCATGAATGGGGCCTTTACTTTCATTCTGGTTGGGTTGATGTGTAATTGTATGGACTCCAATCAAATTAGGACAGTTAGTTCAAATGTCTTGTTGTTGGGATAATCGTTGGTTAACAGACCTGGAACATATTGCAAGCAGAGGACAAAATAAGACCCATTTTTTCCTCATAAACTTGTGCCAAAGGATCATCTAGCTAAACAAACAAAAAAAAGTAAGGCAATTTGCAGCTGATGGATTATTTCTTCATTGTTACAGTGCTTCTTGGGAATGAATATTAAACTGTTGGAAAGCCTGTTTATTTCACTTTAAAATGGTGCCACATTTGTAAGTAACATGCATTTGCTGAGCAGCAGAGCTGAGTTTGTTGGTTTTGCCAATGACAAGTTGCCAAATCTTCTCTGCCAATGCCAAACATCTTATTTTTCTGGACATTTTAACATCAAAAATTGTCCCCAAAGTAAAATCAGAAATGCATGTCAATACATTGCTTTTTCTTTGGAATTCACAAATATTTTAAGCAAATGTGATTTCAGTTTACTTGTTAGAGTACTGCACTCTGAATCTTTTGAGGAAACTCATAGGAAGAGAGCAGACTGCTCAAACTTACAAAAGAAAAAAAAATAAGTCTGCTTGAAGAAACAGGAGGTCCTCAGAAAGCATGAATGAATTTTCTTGTTTAATATTGTTTTAAAATGAAAGATTTTTCTAATCACAAAGTGAGACATCAAAAATAATTTATAGATAAGTAATTTGTTGTGGCTCTGGGTTTTATAATCTTGTGTTACATTAATGGTGATTACATAAAAAGATCTCAGTGTCACTATAAATCTGTCACTGGCTGCCCTTCACCAGCGTTTTGACAAGTAGAGCTCCAGGTTGTTGGTAGAGATGAAAAACAAACAGGTCTGACAGCGACATCCCACTGAGACCTACGCAAAACTTCCCTTTACTAATGAGCGTTCCCATGGTAATGATGATGTAGCAGGATTGGCCTAATACTATTTGAACGACACTCTTTGCCCCTTTAGTGTGAGTGAAAGATCTCCACCCTGTGGGGTGTTCACTGACCCTCAGGAAATTGAACTGGAAGTCAGCAACAGGGGATTATTTTAGCAGCAAGAGGCACCTTGACCCTCAGCAATACAGTTGTGTAATTGAATTTAATTTGTTTTGAACTTGCTGCAGCTACCTGGATTTTTCTTTGCGGTCAATACTTTTCAGAATCTTTTATTATAGAACAAGAAAAGGAAAAAAACAGTTGCATGTCTCTTAGCACAAAGGCAGATGTGGATCATTTTCAGGTGGGGTGCACAGATTGTATAAAAGTTACACTGGGGACTGTCTTGTGGGTAATAGCGGTACACTGATTTGCTACTTTTTTACCTTACCAAAGTTACATCCTAACAGTAACATGATTTTGTTACTGTGAATTTACTAACATTTTTATGCTCTGCTGACATCAGCTGAGGAGCGTATTTGAAGTTGTGTCTGCTGTATCATCCATCCTTTCCGCTCTCTTGACAGACATTTTTACATGGTTAACTTAGCTGCATGTCAACAAGTTAAGCTACAGTGAGCTAGCGCTAATCCCCTTGCTGATTGAGTTTCACTTTTTGTCTATTAGGAAACTATAGATGGTTCCCAGCAAAATGTCTGTCTACAGTATGCTTCTTCATTGGCATTGTTTTTTTAAAGTTTGTAAAGCATCACAAAGGATATTAGCGTGAGAAATGTTCTTATTCAGATAAATAAAAGTCAGTGGTGTTAAGATTTTTTTTAGTTAACTATATGTATTGTTATCTCATCATCACTGTGAGAGCAGAGGATTTTTTTTTCAAATAAAAATAAAATTATGCTGCAAATCTGACTCAGACCAAAAGGCCAAAAGCATTTTTGACTTGAACATTTAACCTGACCTCAGCTTGGGTCCTGGGTTAGGCTGCAGTTACTGGTATATAATGGTCCCAGCCCCACTGCTGTCGAAGACAATTTAGACGTTAACTTTGATTGATATCACAGGTCAGGAACAACAGATGTCAAAGACTAATGACAGAGGGAGGGGTAAAACTTGTCACAACTGAAGACTGAAAGGAACAGGAATGCTTAAGGGCATACGACATATGGACCTTTAGATGAAGTCCCACAACCTGACTGTTCATTCATGACAGCAGGTGGATGTGTGGAATCTGGAAACTGTCAGACACATTGTTCTTTCTGTCCTTCAGGGCTTCCCTGTGTCATGTTACTGACCACTATGCTTCCTCCTCAGTAAATCATTTTGAGCAAAGGATGTCAGTCTCAGTCTTCTTGAGTGCCCCACCACAGTTTAAAACATGGTAAAATGTCAAATAGCTTACCACAAATCGATCACTGTCATTTTTAATGACAAGAGAGAATAATGTACCTTATGCCTAAACCCAAGTGTATCTTTTACAAATAAAGCATTTGACTGAATAAAACATGGACATAGTTTCAGACACATTTTTTTTTCTTCCTAAAATCAGACCGATATCTAATATCAATATCCCTAATAACAAGTGGACAGCTAATGAGTTGTTTTATATGAAGTAATATAGATATTCAAAAAGTTTCCGCAACAGGGTCTGTTAGCATAGCTTTGCCTTCAGTGCCACAGGAGGAGCTGACTCAGTGTGAGGTCAGATGTTCTCACAGTCAGATAAATTAGACATGAGGGACGGTGTGGTCCGGCTCTAAGGACACAACAGCTGAGAGCACAGGCAGATGTTGGCAACATGAGGCCGTTTGTGACGTCTGCTTTATTAATTAGTAATAAACTCTGGGTATCAGGTGGATACGGCTGCTGACAAATAGGAGATTACTACCAGGATGTTACAGGGTTGTGTAAGAGGCAGAAAATGGATTCTAGAGAGTAACTGGACATTTAAAAGAAGTTAAGGTTTTTTTTTTTAATTGAAACAATTGTCAGTGAACAGTAAGACCTTTAACAATCCTGGAGCTGATTATTGTCCTTTTCCCCAATCCAATTCATTTTTCTGATATCACAAATGTTTTGGGGTTCTTTTTAGTCTGTTTGGGTCCAGAGAAGTATCAGGTCACTGCAGCAGTGTCAACCATGGCTCTGACTGATGTGTTTTCCTGAAAGAGGACCAGTTTCCCTCCACCTGAGAGCTACAGTCCTAACAAACTTGGCAGAGAAAGAGAGAATGGGGGAGGGGGGGTACACACTCAGATACTCCTTCTGGACTGTAAGGCTGGCCGGAGAGGGGTTGGGTTTTTCCCTGTTCATTTACAAAACATCCATAGGTGTTAGATAAATGGTTCTTCTTGTTATTTTTAAAGGCTGCAGTTTCAAACCAAAGCAGTCAAGATGTTTTTTTTCAACATGCGTCTGGTAGAGCTTGTATCATAAATTACAAAGACATCAAAATGGTCATTTTTCACCCCACAAATGCATGTTCCTTACAAATGTCAAACCATTGAAAAGGGAAATGAACAAGCTCTCCAACAATTAGGATTTGTTGCCAAAAAGCAATTGTTATTTTTATTTAGTTAGCATCACAGTACCGAATTTAAGATGATTTCACAAAAAGTGACAACTACCCAGCACAGTTTCTCAAAGCCCTTCTCTGTATGTTAAAGATGCAACATTTATGCCCCTGTAACATCCCATCTTCAATATGTTTGTCACAGAGGTGTGACCGTGGTCACCATATCGCCAGAATTAAAGGTAGTAACAATGGTGTTACAGAGGCCAGGGATCAGGCAGGGTGGAGCAGCTGTGTGGGGTGGGGTGGGGTGGAGGGCTGCGTTACGCTGCTGTTGCATCATGAAAAGAGCTATTGATGATAATTGATGCAACTGTAAACATTTAAAACCCTCCTAGTCATGGTGCATGTTAATAATTAGGATGTTCCACACGTATGCTCTTGTACTAATGTATAGTGATATTTCAAAGCAATGGTACTATCTGTACTTTATTTCAACTCTTTGCTGTCCCTCTGTATTGTTTGTTAATGGCGTTGCTCTGGGCCAAGCCCTTCCTTCAGGCATCAGGTGATGATCTGAATACATGACAGACTTCCAGCTGTAAAAACAAAGCCAAGGAAGGAAGACAAATGCTGCTACACACTATTTTTAAAAGAAGGTCTAGAATTCTCAATTTCAAAATCCCCTTCTCATATTGAGACATTTTTTGTTCTCAAAATACCATTACATTGAAGATCCCTACCTCTTCACCTGTCTAAATGTTGCTTTTCACCTGACTGTGGTTCATGTCATATTTTCTCATACCTTACATGAGTGGACGAACCAATGAGATTTGCAGCAACAATAAACGTATTCAATTGGCAGATTTATTTCTTTCCTTAAGTCCCAAGGAATATCCACCTGTTCTTCGACAATTTATGAGACACTGTTGTTTTATCTGTTTTTATCTTTACTTTTATTTCTGGCCTCCACATATTTTTTAAGAGGAAAATGATACCAGATTATGTAACACTCTCAGCAGCAATGTCTTTGATTATTATACACCACACAGCCTGACTTCAAAGCCCTTCGAGGGTAGAGAAGAAAAGGATTTGCTATTTACCTCATCGAGAGCCCCTTTGTCTGGGTACCCCTTCTCTTTTGATCTTTAGCTTCCCTTAATTTCAGATTGTGCATGACAACATGCATGACAACATGCATGACTACCTCAGTATAATTCTGTCCTGTGCTGTTTTTGTTGCTCTTGCAGCTCCATGGCCATCGCCGACCTCCGCCCTCTGCCCACGGGAGGTAACCTTCAAAGGCTCTGCTCAGCACGATGGCTGACCAGCTGAGTGATGGAGACGGACAGAATCAAAGGACATGCTCCCTTCAGTGTGACTAAATGAAGGGACAGCTAACTTCCTCTTCACTTAGGGGGCGTTTACTGCAGCATTTGAATGATCATCAACATCAGTCGATCCCTTGAAAAAAAAAAATTGCTCTTTGGAAACCATTTTTAAAAGAGTAGCTACCAGTAGCATGAATATGTTTTGGCTCCACCATCGATCTGATTAGGGCTTATATGCTGACTGTTATTCCCTGTGAGGCTTGTTATGAGTTTTCAATCCACAACCAATGAGCCAGAGAGCTGCAGCAGCGAGGAAAGCAGCTGCACCACCTCCTCCATCACAACCTCAGACCCGTCCTCTATGTCCGCACACTCTCACGCCAACATACCTTCCCTCAGCGATGACCCCGACACCTCCAGCCACACAGCTCCTCCACCCCCACCATTGCCGCCCCCACCTCCACCTGATGCACCTCCACCCCCTCCACCTCCAACGACTACATCCACTAACCAAAACACAAGGAAGAAGCGCAGAGTCCGCAGCTTCTTTTGGAAGCCAATACCAGAGGAGAGAGTGCGCGAGAAGCCAAACATCTGGACTTTGGCAGTGCGGCAGCAGCAGTACCAGATCGATGTCCAGTCAGTGGAGGAGCTGTTTGGGCAGCAGGAGGAGGCATCGACAGGCATACGTGGGCCAACACTGGCTAGAGGATCCTCAGCTCGAGTCTCCAGGACTCACTCCTATAAGGAGAGCAACAAGGAGGATGTGAGTGGTTGTTATAGCTCTGTTGCTACACAAGGAAGGAAATAAAATGTACAAATGAGAATTACAAGGGCTGATTGAGAAGTTATGAGTCTTGTATTGAAGAAGTTAAGCAGGGATGTCCTTTTTCAGCTCTACTATTCCCTGACCATTTAAGGCTGTGTACCTGAAGACTGGGGTCATTTGGTCAGTTTAAGGATATCCATACTGATATGGTGGCAACACTAGGGAATGATGCTCCTTCATATGCTACAGTGAAAAGGTGGGTGGGAGAATTTAAGCGTGGCAGGCAGAGCCTTGGGGATGGCGCCCGTCCTGGAAGGCCTGTCACTGTTGCAACCCAAGAAATGGTCAATAAAGTCCATAATATTGTTATGGCTGAAGGGACAAACAATCAGTGGCACATATTATGCATCATTTCTTAGGCACTTAAGAGAAAATATGAAACTAGAGGGCCATGGAAAATTCAGTACAGTTGTGTTATTCAACCAGGACAATGCCCCTGTTCACGCATCTGTCATTGCCATGGCTGCCATTAATGGTTGTGGCAGCCATGGCACAATTATTAATGGCTCCGCCTTATTCGCTTGATCTTGCTCCATCAGACTTTCATTTATTTCCAAATTTTTTTAAAAAAAAGGCCATTTCCAGTAACCACTTTCGGTCAGATGATGACTTCATACATGCAGTGGAGGACTTTCTGAACAATCAAGAAGAGGACTTCTTTAAAAGTGGCATTGAGGCCCTTAAACATCGCTGGTAAAAGTGTATAGATACTGAAGGGGATTATGATGAAAAATCAGCAGTTTGATTTGGCTTCTATCTGGTCACATCAGCATACAAGCTGGTAGCAAACATGCAGCAGAGAGAAAGAAGGAGGAGAGAAATCCAACGTAACCTGATGTTATTTAATAAGTAAAACTAATTACCCACATGAATTATGACCCAATTTTCAGCATGTTTTTCATATTATGGTGCTTTTGGGTGTAATACAGGTGTCTTGGAATTTTTCTTGTCAGAATCAGTTTACGTTGAAAATGGATGCTCAGTTTACACGCAGACACTAGCTAAGCAGAGAGAGGGGCAGGGAAGTAGTTCCTGGAGGGAGGAAGATTGCATAATAGGAAGTATATCACATAACCTGATCTTATTTAATAGTTAGCATTGCTTAGTGGTGAGCAAAAATACAGCAACCATTTTCTTCTCATAGAAGTTCAGGAGAGATTTGGCAAAAAAAGCTTGCTTGTGACTTCCTTTACTGAAGAGTGTCCTGGATAAAACTTCAGAATAAAAGCATTGTAGTATAAACAAAAGGACTTTCTCCACCAATAGAACAGATCAGCACTTTGCTTTAGAAAGCCTTTAAGGAGTGCTACTATGGTAGATTGTTCATGCTTGTAACATAAATATAGCTGATATCATGCCAAAACAGCCCTCAACTTATCATTTTTCTATTTTAGCCAAAGATCCTGAACAATGTTTTAGTACATACTTTTACAGCGCTCACACTGAGCTAAGATCTCCCTGTGGGGACAGGTTAGGTAACCGTGCTCAGTTACAGCTTTGCTTTGAGTGTAAAAATTATTTGTGCTCATTAACAAAACAACTCCAGCTTGCATCATTGTTGACTTCTGGAAAACAACACGTGAACTGTAAAGCAACACCTGTATAAAGCATAGAGAGACAACACAAAGTCATCTCTGTGTCAAGACAGTTACGTGACTCAAAGTTCGAGCAGTTTTCATGGAAGAGCAATTTACCAAACACTCTTCTGGGACTTTTTCATAATCTTATATTGATACATTGAACAATGTTTACATTATCCAGATAGTGTAGTTGACCAATTTCTTCTCTGGACAGAAATTTATCACGTCACTAAGACACTTAAATATTGATTTATTCCCATCGTTTCTTTTTTTTTTTTTGTCTCCTGCACCTGAGCTGGATGTATTGTTTTTAGATGAGATCGACTCAAAGTCTATAATGAGGTGTTATGAGGGAGTCTTTTTAAACACATACATACTGTACAGTCCCCTGTTAAAGGAAGGCAGTAAGAGCCATTGTTAATGAAGGAGGTGTGTGTGGTCCGGTGAAATTTCAGTGTCCCAAAGGGTGGCTCTATAGGAGGGGGTGGTGGTGATGGGGTGGGGGCTTTTGTGTAGGTTACAAAAGCAGCAACAACATGTAGTGGTTAAAGGAGGGGAGGGTTGTGGGCCTGTACTGTTTGTGAGGAATAATAAACTGTACAGCCTAATCATGTAACACTTGTGATGTCTTTCATGTGTTCTCAGGTCAGCATCCTGGACTCCAAGAGGGGGATGAATATCGGCATTTTCTTGAAACAGTTCAAGAAGTAAGTCCCCCTGAACATTTTACACCTTAAAGAAGTATGGAAGATGATTGTGAAGAAAGAGTGATTGTTTTTTCTCAAACATCATGCTGTCTCCTGGGATTCAGCTGAGGACCATAGAAAAGACTTCCTGTTTCACAGAAAGAAAGTGTCAAATTATAGTGGTTGGGTGATGCTGATCCAAGGAAAAAATGAGACTTACGTAATTTCTTCTCTTATGAATAGTTGTCTGCATCGGTTGACAAATCCAGAGACTTTAGTAGAGTTCACGTTCGACAGCTTTAAAACTACATAAGATAATCTTTAACAATTAAAGCAAAAGAAGAACCTTGCTTCTGAAAATTTGCTGCAGAAACCCAAAACAAATACACGAAAAGAAAAGAAAAAAATCACCAGGAAAATGATGCATAACCAGTTGCATAGATGCAATTTTCTCCAGCCATTGAGAAAGCTGATGCATGTAAAATCATGACAAAAAAATTCTGCATGTCAGTCTTCTGAATTACTTATAACTGTATTTAGTGTCATAATGGTCTCCCAAAGATAAATAACACCAGTAATATACCAGATCTGCGTTTGATCTGTCTCTTTTGTGTTCTGACTGTGTGCTTTCTCATCCATCAGCTCACACCAGCTGCATGTTTAGTCTGGCATGTAGCTGGACCAAAGACAGTCGGAATTTCGACACTTCACACTCTGATGATGAGCTTTTTCCAATTCTTACTGAGCTGTAAAACCTCAAACCTGTTGACTCCTGGCCTGGCTGCACTCATATGTCAGTTTGTTGTTGTAGTAAAGTTATATACGATCTGAAGTTTGCACAGTTTATTTTATTTCCGTCCACAGCTTCCTGTCCTGCTTGAGCTGCACTGTGCAAATTTGAAGGCTTGCATATCTAATCCGCAGAACTACAAAATGCTGGGACATGTATTTAGCTCAGCGAATGTGGGTTAACACATTGACTTGAATAGAAGCCTAGCTGATCCGATGATGTGACAGAGTGGAGATGCATCTAAAGAGATAAAACAAAAAAGTAAACCTGCAGAAAAGAAGACAAGAACTACCTCCAAGTAATATAAGTAGAATAATATACCACTTACTACAAGCTTCTATCAAAAAACAATAATAATAAACAGAAGCCATATTCACAAACAGAACCCAGTCACTGTTAACTAAATAAATTTGACCAAACTCACAAAATTAACTCCAAAATCAAAGGCTGAGGAAACACAGTTACAGTAGTCCTCTGTAGCTCAGTGGGTTAGTTGTCTGTTTGCATGTCAGTGTATTTGCATTGCTCCCCACAGTATTTTAATGACATTTGACTGTCAACCATCCTGCACTGTCAGGACTGAATAAGAGTGGTGACCTCATTATACTTGTGACTAATTTAAGGTTAATGGCAGTTTTCTTTGACACAAAGACAAACATGTAGACCTTTATGCTTGTATACCTCATAACTTACAATGGTTTATTAAAACTATTTCTTCTTTTACTTAAAATGAATAATTGACACTTAAACTAATAACTCGAGGTTGTAAGTAGCAAAACACTTAATGTGGATGTACCAGCATTAGTATCTTTGCATCTTACGCTTCAGCCATTACAGTACTTAGAGTCGCGACAGACTGAACTATAATTCCCAGAAAGGTTGTATCTGTATGTCTGGGCCAGTGTGTAGATTTTGATACAACAGACAGTCCGTTGTGACCTCAAGCAATCATCTTGAGCGGTTACCTGTGCTATTAATCATCCAATTTAATTCAATTATCCATCTTTCCAGATCCAACAGTTCCATTGTTGAGGACATACGACAAGGAGAAGGAAAGATTTATGGAGCTGAGTTACTCAAAGACTTGCTGAGGCTCCTTCCTGACGCTGAAGAGGTCTGTATTCTTCCAGCAGCGCTGATTATAAAGACTGAAAACAACACAGCCTGCTTAGCTTCCTCTGTATTTATCTCCACAAACAGATCAAGAAGCTTCAGTCTTTTAAAGGAGACCCAGACAAGCTGACACTGGTTGATTCCTTTATGTTCCTGCTGATCCAGGTGCCTCGGTAAGCTGATTTCTATGGTGTGTACGTGGGTGTAGTTGAACTCAGAGGGGAGTGCAAAATTATTTGACAGTTCATGAAAGAGGATTTACATTGCCTAATGTTATATTTTTCATCAGAGTACATTTTCATTTATGGAAACTTTCAAACAAACCTGCTGTCTTTGCTCACACATGTTCATCTCAGTGCAATATTTGTATGATTACATTATACTGTAAATCCCTGTGCAAATGTATCATTATGGGAATGATAACACATTAAAGCACAGTTACTGTATACCAGGGTTATTCAGTTCAAATTCAAAGAGGTCCAGTCAGAAAAAATGTATTGTATCAAGGGTCAAGAACATCGTACTGTGTAAAACTTTATTGTAATGTTAAATCAACATACATTTGACAATGTTTATGGTGGCCTAACATTTAAGTAAACAGAAATATGTACAGCAGACAGTGAAATCGTTATTATCTTAAAAAATTTAAGAAGGGTTGTATTTAAAAACAAGAGATAAATCAAAACAGTTGTTTAGTAATTGTGCACGGTCTCTGAGCATCAGATGGATTTTGTGCTTTCGAAGGTAAAAATGGACATAATTGAGTTGGTCCACTTTTCTTAGACTGCGTAATTTGTGGATGTTATTCTCTCTAACTCTGGCTCACTCCTCTCTTCATCCTCTCATTCTGTGTCCTTTTCTTTATTTTTCTCTCTATCGTCTTTTCTTCTGCCCCCGGCTTCTAAACTTTCGTCATGCGGAGTGCCAATATTTAGAGCCAGGAATGCAAAACCTTCATTGGCTGAGAAGCATCACATGGGATGGCTTAACTCAAATGCAATTGGTCCGTACGTTTCTAGCGCTACGCTGCCAAATCTGCAAATGCTGTAAAAGCTGTGCTGATGAAAATAAAATGTATTGTCAAATTTAAAATCCCCTCGTAATTTACCAAACAGAGGTCTGGGACCGCTTAGCACTGCACCTGGGTCTGGACCCAGACCCCGGTCCGCCATTTGGTGAGGCCTGCTTTTTACAAATACAAATTATACAAATGCTTTCCCAGTTTTGACAGCTACAGTTGGGAGCAAAATTATTCAACCCCCCTGGTGTGTTGGGGTTTCAGGCAAAACATATTACTTTTAAGCTGTTTTAAGTCATGAGATCTGAAGAGATGTTAGGAGACTTAGGTTGCAATAAATTAACAGTATTCATATGCTTCCAGGTTGTGTGATCAGGGAATTGTACTGCTCTGACCTAGCCAAATATACCTAGGGTGTGTGGGGGGTTGAATAATTTTGCTCCCAACTGTATCAAACAGGCATTGATAACAGAACAAAATTCATTTTAAGGAGAGCTGAATCTAAAAACTCTGATGTTAAGTGAAGCGTTAGTATATAGAGTTGCATCCGTCAGCGTTAACACCTTCTCAGCTAACAATCATTCATCATCTTTAACTTAAGTCAGTGACAGTCCTTAAAAAGAATTCCATCATCTACCTCTGATCCCAACCTACGTAATAAAATTCACCTCAAGGAGATATGAAATTATATCTCTCTGTGCTTTTTCTGTGACACAGGTTTGAGGTTCGGATTGAGGCCATGGTGCTGCGCGAAGAGTTCTTCCCCTCCTGTAATGTAATGAGCAACGAAATTGATGTTGTCCGCGTTGCCACAAAAGGTAATAGCACACAGTTTATGCAACATTTACACACACACGCACACAGTAACATGCTTAGTCAGGTCACCCAGATATTTGAGCCATCGGTGTGCTAAACAAAGTGTAGGAATGTGTCACCTGAGATGTCGACTGGAAAGACGTGGCTGTTTCATCTTTGTACAGTCCAAAGTTTTGTTACGTAGGCTGTGTTAAAGATGATGATCATACATTGTGAAAAGCCAGCTAGCTTTTGTTGATCATCTGTGAGGTTGTCACGGGGGATACTGTTGCTTTAACTGCTCCACAGAAGATCACATTTACCAATGGGGGGAAATCTCTAAGCATTTGATGTGCAACAACTTTACACAATTTGGGAAATATCTATGTTTTTTGGTATTCAAAGCATAATAAGGAACTAATTATGCAACAGAAAACTACAAGCCAAAAATCATATCTAACAATTAAATGTTTGTGAGCACCAAATAAGAAACTTGCTTTGAACACTTTTACAAACCCTTCCCAGTTGTTGACTTCAGAGGATGTTAAAGTGGATTTATTCAATTTATACATGCAGTAACTTCCTTTTCACTCTCCAACAATTCTAATATAATGCTACACATAAGCTAAATGCTAACATTAGCATAATAACTGTTGATGACAGTCCTCACATTAAGAAATAAATTTCTTCATTGGACTTTATGTTGACAATGTGCACCCATTTAGCTAAGCATGTTAGCATATAAAAACTGGATGGATGGATTAATAAAAGCAAACCAACTTCATTTTTATTAAACAGAACAGGTGAGGCATTTGTTCTGCTGGGTTTTAGAAAACCAAAGAAAGCCGTAACTGCGCCAAACAAGCCATTACTTTATAGCACCGTTGAAAAAAAACAGCATCCCTAACCGAAACTTATTCTTGGTATTTTTCAGCTGACCAAGAAACTGGTGGTGGTATTGGGGTGTTTGGGGTGGGGGGGATCTTAAACAGTTTCTTTTTGCTCCCATCACTTCAGCCTCTGTCATTTTAGCTGAGTCACTCCCTTTCTGTGCTGTATTGGATTTTTCTTAAACCTCTTCCACACTGCTGTGACCTTTTCACTGCATTGCAGAGCTGTCAGTTCAGCGCTGCTTGGGTCAAATTAAGTTGAACTTTTCCAATACACTTTAATTAAAACTAACCACAGTATTTAACATTCAGCCTCCCTTATAAAACTAGTTCCAGGTGCCAAAATCAGTTTCATAGTAGTCACAGTTGCACTGTGTTGAGATGGTAAGGACTGTAAAGTAGTGGGTAATGTTTGGATAAAATCTACTCTGAAATGTCTAACTGTATTCTTATTGATCTTGCCCTGCAGACCTGATGAACTGTGAAGAGCTTCATGCTATTTTGCATCTAGTGTTACAGGCTGGAAACATCCTGAATGCTGTAAGTCCAACAGTCAGTTCTGTTCTTATAGTGCTTTAAAAACATCAGCGGGTCATTTGGATCATTTCTAAATGAACTGATTTGCTGCAATGCGATTGGCTGAATAGCAGTTGATAGGATGTATGTAAAGTGGCCAATGAGTGTATTACTTTATTCAATGGATATGAATTGCATCATGAGATTTTGTCCCAAAATGAACAGTATGCTGGTATTTTTATTTATTTATTGAGTTTTCAAACCAGAGAGAGAGCCAGTCTAGCTATGTTTTATAGCCTACATGCTAAGCTAAGTTGATAAATTGTGCCTCTAGATTCCTGAAACAGCCAGAAATTTTTTTTAGCACAAGCAAGTGGAAAATAAACATATTTCTTAAATGTTGACCTAATTCATTAATACTTTCTGTAAACTAGCTGACGTCTATGGCACAGAGGGATAAGCTATTTTAGGCTTTAGCGACACGGACTATACTTGTTGGCTTATGTAGGACACGTTTTGGGCCCTTTTTGTCGTAAATAAGAAAAAAATGGAACAACAGCAACCTTACTTTTATATGTTTTATATATATATATATATATATATATATATATATATATATATATATATATATATATATATATCTTTTATTAGTTATATTTTATTTGATGTCATACATCTTTATTCTATTTGAATGATTTTTCATTTAATTTATTTCTGTTTGGGTTCTCAGGGTGGCTACGCAGGCAATGCTGCAGGTTTTAAGTTGTCATCTCTCCTGTCGTTGGCTGACACTAAGGCGAACAAACCCGGGATGAACCTGCTGCACTTTGTTGCCATGGTTAGTAATGGTTACAGTTATAATACATCTTATAGTCATACTACATAAAGTGCTATATATTAGACCAGTACTTCTTTACTAGTACTTATTTGGTTGAATTCACACCTCTCTTTTCTATCTACTTCAATATAACTATAAAATAAGAAATGAATCCACTTTTTTTAAGTTAAGTACTTAATTTGAACTGTTTTCTCATATGAAGAAGCTAATCTACTTTACAGGTGCTGTGTACTGTGTATAGGCAAAACACTGATTCAGAGTCAAGTATTGTGCTATTGAAGCTCTTCTGAAGACATCATCAATGTATCCTTATGATAACTAGACAGATTTAGTCATATTAATTTTTATATTAATAAGTAAATACTGGACGACCAAAATATGTTATTTAAAGAAAAACAAAGGGACACATTTCAGCGGTAAGAGGTATTTTTATATAAATGATTCACAGCAAACTTGTTCATGGAATCAGAGAAGTGCAAAGATAACAGGAGGTCAGGTGGATAGCAGATGGTTACAGGAAACAGAAAAGAGCCAAGAGAAACTGTCCAAGCCGTTATGTAACCAGACAGTAAGAGGGCCCTTCACTCTGCAGCAATGCTACTTGAAAATGAGCTGTTATGAACATATGGATTCATATTGTCTGCTTTTTTTCAACACAGGAGGCAAAGAAAAAAGATGAAAATCTGCTCAAGTTTCCAGAGAATCTTCAGAATGTCCAGAAAGCAGCCAGGTAAAACAGTTTATTCATTCTTTTTTAACTGACTCTCCCAAAAAATGGTTTCAAACAGACTGTAAGGATGTTAACCTTTACTAAATTCATCTTTGGATTCAGGTCTTAACAGTAAACAATGGGTGGTTTGTTAGCAGAGAATTATATAAATCTGTATGCAGATGTTTTATTTTACCTAGAACCTGTGTGGTCTATCAACAGAAATGGGAGTAGTTACTCCATTTCTGATCGACAGACTTCAGTAGAAGTGACTTTTTTTCATGTTTGCTGGTTAAAGAAGGTGCAATAAGAAGAGACGCCTTGTTTTCCCCATCTCTTAAAGGGAACATCCAGTTTGTTGGGGATGAAGTGAAGGCCATGTGGGCGCCACCTCGGTATTTATTTTGTCAGACCTGCCGGTCCTAGTTATAATACTAAACCACGTTTTTTGGGGATAAGTTGATCCAGATGTTACATTAGATTTTCTGCCAATCTTTTTCCCCTATGCATGCCTGGATGCCTGAAAGCAACTTTTAATTAATCATTTCCAAGTATCTGCCCTGAAGCAAACCCTGCTTTATGATCTAATTCACTCTTAATGGAACCTTTATTTACTTGGGGTAATGAAGAAAACCAAGGACCAAGATAATAAACTAATCAGGAGAATTTAAACTGAAGTAATTGATTGACTTAAGGGTAGAGCAGTTTTCTGAGCTGTTTGATTAGAGTAAGTTTCCTCTTTGTTCTGGCAAAGTTACCCCAGGTTGGCTGTCAGAGAGATTTTATTTTTAAAGACTCTGAGCCAGAGGCCACACTTTAACTTCTTATATAAAGTGTGTTTTCTGATCCGGTCCCTCCCTGTCAGACAGACTTTTGTCTGAGCTGATTTAGATGAAGCCTTTCACAACACTCAGCTAACAAAGGGAAAGCTCAAACTCTATTGATTTAGTTTCATAATAAACCAAAATGAATGCAAATCATCTTGCATGTTTTGAATCCTCTTTGATAGATGTAAACTGTCTTAAACAAATGACACTGTAACTGCTGTTTTCATAGTTTCTGTGTGTTTTGTGCAAAAAGAGCCATACGTATTTGGAATTACCTGCCTAACATAACAGCCTAAAGGTTTGTCAGTAATTTGGTCCCTCTAATTAGTTGTTGCATTCAAAGACATCTTTAACTAAAGCAGCTTATATCACCTTTTGGAAAACAAATTTACATAAAGTAACTGAGAAGCTTCATGCCAAATGTGAAAAGGTCAGTTTCTGAGCAAGGATACAAACTACTAGACTGCCATGAACTGAGATTCTATTTGCCCTGGATTTCTCACACTCACAGCTTTGGTGACAGGAAAAAGAGATGTGCTGTACAACTCAATTTTCAGATTCTACATACAAATCTAAAATCTGTACTCGGGGATCTAGGTTTCAGTATGTGAAGTGTTCCAGTAGCAGTTTTGATTAACGCTGTATCTGCAATCTCTGATGTACCAGAAAAAGAGTCTATAGGAGAGCAACAGACATGTCATTTCAGCAAACTTATTAATTTACTTGTGAATCACAAGAAAATATCTTTTTTATGGCTCATGTAACTGTAATAAGCCAGCATGAAGCCTCTGTGTTACTACCGTAATTTCCGGACTATAAGCTGCTACTTTTTTCTTATGCTTTGAACCCTAATCTATGGATTTTTACAGCTAACAGCCACTAGGGGACCTTCTTAATCTATTGATTTTACAGGTTACAAGTTCTGTACCATTGCACTAAATGGTAACACTTGAATAGTTATGCAAATATGCAACTTGTTTGTTGAAATGTTAATAAAATGGAAGCTTCCCCCAAACAGCCATCTCTTTCCTGACAATTCCCTATGTGTATGAACCCTTATATGGTAATTAAACATTAAAACACCTGTGGCTTATAGTCCAGTGCGGCTTGTTTATGTACACATTTGTTTTTTCCCTTAAATTTAGCTGGTGCGGCTTTTATTCAGGTGTGCTCTGTAGTCTGGAAATTACGGTATTTACAGTAAAACTGAGATTCATCACCTAATGAAAGAGCTCCTTCATGGGATGTTATAAACTAAGAAATAAAAGTGTTTATTTTGCAGATACATCCCATGTGTAGGAATTTCTGTTCGAGTTTTGTTGACCATCTGCTCCTCAAGTTGCCAATGAACTGTAAACAGTAGAGCACAGCCTCGAAAAATAAAGCCTTGTCTAGAAGTTGTTTAACCGAAACCACTGGCTTCCCCAGATGTACTAAAAAGTTTTGTTTTTTTATCATTTACAGAGCCATCCTGTGTCTTGGGATGATATTAAATGGGTTCCTAGATTGTAGTGACAGTAATTTTGTTTCATTAAAAGTTAAGATAAAATTGTGTTTCATCTTTATGCAAAGTGACCTCCAACAAACAAATCATGGATGCATTAGCAGTGTGGAGTTACTTTATTTCTGTATTGTTTTTGATGACAGACATAGTTGACAATAATCTGATTGAAACTGAGGGTCGTTTTAATCTAATTCACAACCATTTCCAGAGTTATTACACATGCTGAAATCCAACCTAAGTGCAGCACTTAGAGAATCATTTCCAGAACGCAGTGTGAAGCTGAGGGCTGTCAGGCTCTGTCAGCTTTACAAGGTCATTTCTGAATGCAGTCAGCACAGCTCCTGCACCAGAGATGAGAGTACTCCCGCCCTCCCTCCCTCTCCTGCTCCCTTCAGGATAAGTGAATATATTTCTTATCCTCGTGTTTAACTGATGACAGTTAGACGGCGTTATGAAGCTGGGCAATATTGTCACTAAACAGTGTTTGTCAGCAATGCCATCGTTATACGTGATATCTTCAGTGTGAACACTTTTCTCTGATCTGAATCTCTCTGTTGTAATATTTTCATGCAGGGTTTCAGTGGAAAACATCGAAGTGGAGTTTTCCTCTTTATATGTTCGGATAAAATCTCTGGAGGAGAAGATTCAAGGCGACGAGGAGCTGCTGCAGCAGCTCGGACCTTTTCTGCAGGTGAAGCAGTAGTTATGTAATACATTACGTATACAGAAAGCTGGATCCAAGCCAGTGTACATTGCTGACTCTGCTGACTCATGTCCTATAGATGATGCCATCTATAAAAGTGTGAGACACTTTATGAATAAAAAATGTCCTGTCTTAGAGTTCAACTCAGAGGCTGCAGGACTTGAAGAGACGCAGACTGGATCTGCGGAAAGAGGGGAACACTCTCATCGATTTCTTTTGTGAAGACAAGGACACCTTTAAGCTGGACGAGTGCTTTCGCATCTTTCAAGACTTCTGCATCAAGTTCAAGAAAGCTATTAAGGTTGGTTTTCGGGTGGAGACCTTGTCAAATTCAGCCTCTAATAGTTGGTAGTTATTTCCACCATCTGCTATTTCCCATCCAATTGTATAAAAAAACCCATTTGCCCTTGTTAGACCAGTTCCCTCACTATGGGACTTAACTTAAGCAAACTGCCTTTTAAATTTGGTCGTGACACAAGATTCAGAAAAGCAAGTTGTGCCTGCTCCATAACTTTTATAAATCCAATGACCGAAAGAAAGTTAGGACCCATGTTGGTGAGTTAATATCCACTAGGCTCAGTGAATTTGAAGGTAGATTAGTAGTTCTTCTAGTCTGATGTCATAGCTCCTCTTTCTGCTTGCCTCCAAATTTTTCCCCCTTCCTCTTTTTTAGGACAACATGGATCGTGAATTAAAGGAAGCAGCCAGAGAGCGTCGTCTGAGGGAGTTGGAGGAAAAGCGTTTTGCTTGGGCAGGTGCAGATCAGAGTGGAGGTTTTGGTCGGAGCAGCAGCGAGAACGATGTGGGGGTGCTCACTAAGGAAGGCCTGCTTGACCTTTTCCAGCAGAGATCCCAGAGTCCACATAGCCCAATGGGACGTTCCGCCAGTGCCCGTCGCCATCGTCACACCATGACCTCCATAGCAGACAGAGAACTCAAAGGATATCTGGAGATATTTGGAGGCTCTGGGAATCCCTCTGACTACTCCAAATTTAACAGCCTACCTCGGACAGGCCGTGCAGTCCAGCGGAGGACAATCCCATGGATCCTTGCCCAGGACGACAACCGAGAGTTGGATCGTGACAGGAAGGTTACTTCTCCACATGCAGAAACTGAGCCTATCAGCCCACTGGCAATGTTTTCTTCCCCTGGTCTAAATGATAATGATCCTTACAACATCAACAACAATAAATACTCTTCATTGTCTGAAGGCAGCCCTGTGCCTCGCCCATTTTGTGTCTTTGAGAAGTCTGTCAACCTTCCCAACCCAACAATTACCAGCCACATGAACATACATGTGGAGAAGCACACTTTGGTTCCAGGTCCTCAAACGTTTGACCTACCAAGTCCAAACAATAACAGTAATCATATGCTTTTTGTGAACCAGGGGGATATCATGGTGACAGATCTAGAAAAGGAACAAGCGTACAACCTTGTATGTAAAAAAGTTTTGGAAAAAGGAGCAGATCCCACAGAGGGCTGGGAAGGGAAAATAGATCTTACCCCACAGGGAAGTGTCTGTCCTGGGAAAGAAAAAGAAGAAGAAGAAGACAACAGTACAGTGTCATCAACAACCTGTGATACCCCTCTGCCTCTAGATACTGCATCTGCATCCAATAAGACACGACTGTTTTATATCCTAGACTGTACAGAAACAGACTGCTCTGTCACTTTTGATTACTCTGAGGCTGACAGCTCATCCCTAATGAGAGACAGACTTTATTTCAGGAACAAAGATCAAGAAAGTCAGCAGGATCCAAGCTCCCTGTCCTCAAATTTAGACTCTATGTCTCCCAACGATCAATCTGTTTCAACCAATGAGTTCTCAGAGCCCAAATTTGTGCATGCAGCATCCATGACTCAGTCTGCTGCCACAGAAGAGTGGGACACAGAGAGCTGTGACACTGCTGAAGGCAAACCAGGTGCAGAGAAAGATGTGCAAAGAAGCAGCAGAAAACCAGCCCACACGAAGATTAAAGCCAGCAAAGCTACTAAATCAAGTGGAAGTCGTGGTGTGCGAACACTTACCAGCACTGAGAACCAAAGCATGCGAAAAGTTCTGCCAATCTCTAAGATAACGAGGGCAGGAAGTGTCAAGAGAACAGAGAAAACTTCCACACATGACAGCGGAGAGTTACGCCGCCCTTTTCGTGACCAGAGCACGCCACCGAGGGGGAGGAGTGAGAAGACCACAAGACCTCTTCGGCACTCTAGTTTGCCCCCAGACGAGTCAAAGTCTCAGAGGGGAAGTGGCCTCGCTGGCACCATTTCAAGATGGGCTCATGATGCAACTCAGAGAAAGCCTTCTGTCCACAAGCCAAGTACCAAACCTGTGAGGAACATCCCCAAGCCTCCACCTGAAGAGAAAATGTGCCGCTCCACCATGAGAGCTTTAGCTCAGGCTCAAGCCCAGGCTCAGGCCCAGGCTCAGGCGGGGGCCTCCTCTGAGAACAGCAGCTCTAACACTGTCAGTGCCAGAAACACCTCTGATATCCCCAGTTTTGCTCGCAACACCGTAGCCTCAACTACCAGGACAAAGAAGGACCTGGTGCCCCCGGCTCTTCCCTCCACCCCTTCTGGCACGCCTTTAGTTCTCGGACGGCATACCTCGGTGAAGCAGACAAGGTTCTCACCCACAGTTCCTAATAGTGAAGAGCGCCCCCAAGGGACAAACCTGCGACGGGTACAAAGTGTGAAAGTATCCAAGAGCAGCGCTTCAGTCAGTGAGACTCCCCCACTGCTTAACATGCGTGAAGATATTCGAAAGACCAGTGGTGCCTCAGAAAAGGCAGTCCAGGCCAGAGACTCTGTTACACCAAGCAGAAGTGCTAAACCAAGCTGGAAATAAAACAAACCAGGTGGATACTGACTTAAAAAAGACTTGATAATAAAAAGACTTTCTTCCTGAGATTGCTGTACACTTAGATTTGCTCTTCTATCCCATCAAAGTGCACACTTTTACTTTAGTTCAATGCAAAAGACAATAATCTATCAAGGAAACTCAAAGCTTTCTCGCCTTCTTCAGTCTCATATCAGGTTTATGAATTGCAAAGAGCAAAATGTAATGAATATGTTCCTGTTGGGGAAAAAAAACAAACTGCTGTGAACACTTTTTCTGTGTCTGAGGTGGTGGGGAACCTAAGCTAAACTGACAAATGGCAAATTATTTTCCTTTGCCTGCTTAGCTGTCTATGTGCTGCACATGCTAGTGTTGGATTGATGTCACTGTCAAACACTACTGACTATACATTGCTGCTAAATAGCTCTACAGTGAGAGACTGGGTTTCAGTGTCTGTTTCATTCAGGGTTACACACTTTTCATACTTTTACTTGCTGCTGTTATTGTGTCTTTTGTCTTTTAGGTAATCTGCAGTAGTTTATCTCTCTGTTAAGTTGCTTCCTTTGATTTGTACCTCAGAAAGAACGCAGTGGCCTTGTACCAGCAGAAAAATGTAGAGTGTTGAGAGAGCTTGTGTTGACAAAGTCTGATGACCTGGTCCAAACTACTTTTTACAACTTCCTCATCTTACTACAATGTATAAAGTCACAGTTATAGGCCAGTGAAAACCACCTGTGGTACTCGTTGTACCTTGTGTTTTTATGTGTCTGTAGTTAGTTAATGTGATAGAACTCCTCCATATTATCATGGAGTAGACATGCACGTAGGAGATGTTTCCTGTATACTGTAGGCTAACACACGATCAACACCAATGCTGTGAAAGAAAAGCATTGAAAGCACCTGAAACCACAATGAAATGATCATTAGTCATTTGATTGTACGTTTGACATGATTCTTCTACTGTGAATGTAGTTATCTCATATTTCCTACAGGCTTGCACTTTTCTTGACTTCCAAGACTTGTCCAAACTGGTCACAAATGAGCTTAGCAACATTTTGTGCCTCTCGTGTAATTTTATTGCATTTAAGTCGCAGGGCTAAGCATCTGAACTTGATGATATTTGAACTCTTGCTGCTTTTTTTCGGTATTTTTCCAAACCATTAGTTCCTCAGATCATATGAGAAAAATAAAAATAAATGCTATTGGTAGTTTCCTATGTTAGAATTATACTTCCTGTCCAAGTCATTACCAGCCATTTAACATGGTGCCGATTTTTCTTCTGTGTGACGATATTGGTTGAAAACTTAAAGGAACAACTGATTTAATTTGTTTTTTAAATTAGGGTTGTATGAGACATTTCAATAGTAAGTGTGCTACCCACAGGAGATACTGGTCGGCTCAGCCTCTTTGACAGAAAAGTGACCAGAGAATCTAAACAGAGGCTATAAATCATTGTAGACAGGGGTCAACTTTACCACATAATGTAGCTAGTTTTAATAAACTCCAACCCAAACACTTATGTAAGATCTTACTTTGCCAATACAAGGTCCATTTGTTTCGCTTTATTTGCCGGTGAGACACAAACGTGTTCTTCTACCGCGCACAGTTTCCCCATGTCCTAAATAAAAAGCATCTAAAAGCCCTTAGCTAGTGAAAACCTGAAGGGGTATTGCACTAACATGTAATCACCTATGTTAGCATTCAGCTACCATTAAGCTACTATTACTACTAGCTAGCCGATCGTGTTGTACAGCCATAGTCTATATAATACATGGACATAATGTCAGTGACATCACATGTCTATTTCTGAAGCAGAGACTGACACCCAACTATGACGGTCAGCAAATTGAAACTGCTTGAAGTCTTGGGTGAAGTTTTGGAGGTGAGATGTGCTTTTAGCCTCCTGGCTAACAGCCTGCCGATCAGTCAATTTAGACGCATTTTTTGCCAATCATATATAATTTGTTCTCTTCATATCTTTAAAACAAATAATTTATTTCAAAACAATCACTGGTACAGTGTGTAAGAATAGAGAAATAGGCTATTCGGCCATATATAATACAATGAGAAAGACAGAACCCCTAGTGAACAGCTAGGTTGTAAATAATGAGTCACTGGATTTATTTGCAGGAGGAGGAGTTCTTTTGTTTTTCTTGTTTTTATTACATGAGACTTTAAAATTTCTGTATCTTTTCATTTAGCCACTCCCAGGCTAACAATAGTATAAGTTAGGATATGGCTGAACCCAGCCATTATTTCTTGACCCATTTTTAACTTGTGCTTTATCTTATAGCTTTAAGATTATAGATCCATGCCGAAAATGTA
Source organism: Labroides dimidiatus (assembly GCA_030710495.1). Lineage (NCBI taxonomy): Eukaryota > Metazoa > Chordata > Actinopteri > Labriformes > Labridae > Labroides > Labroides dimidiatus. The sequence continues at coordinate 24,398,893 of CM061145.1, forward strand.
TTAGTCAACTTATTAGATTTTCTTTTGCTTTTTCTTACCTATGTTTAATTTATCATTGAGGTGCTAGGCTATAATAAGTAGCTTAAAACAAAATCTAATTCATACAGCTTCTAGCTCATGTGATACAGTGAAAAATGATAACTGAAGAAAAAAACTTGGGATTAAACAACTCTGGTAACAGGTTTAAAAGGTTTTTTTTTAATCAGCAATCAAAAGTCATGATTCTGAACTCTCTTAAGTGTTGAAAGTTTTGGCCTTTTCAGCCCTTACAGATTTATTTCTGACTTTTTTTTAAACTGATGCTTAGCCCTGTGATTTTTTAATGAAATGAATGCAGGACACAAACGTGAGCTTTATACAGCCCTGTTGACCATTTCACACCACTTGCCTTTCAAACTGCATTGTGCCATTGCCTGATGGCAACAACACACAACTGGTCATTGCCTTAAAGCTTAATGTAGCCGATACATCACCAGAACATGCCCCTGAATTGTAAAAATAAATAAATAAATAAACTTTTCCATCACACTGAACTCTGTACATAGTGTAAAGACAGTATTTTTCTGGTTATCATCATGTTTACATAGCACGAAATTGTGTAATATATGATCTTACTATATTCATTTAAGTATGATCAAAGAGTCTATATCTATCATCAGATGTTGAGAGTCCTGACCTGCAGTGTGTTGTCATGCTGAGTGTGTCTTCCTGTTCCCTGTAATGCAAATGAAGATGTCACAAAGGGCCCAGTGTGACTTTACGCTCTGTGTGTGGTCTGCATGCAGCCTAAATTTACATCTATTTCCACAGAGTATAGATTGCATACTTGGAGGCTTTGTCCAGCTTTTACTTGCATTATCCTCTAATTATTTTCTTATGCAAAGTGAGAAATAAAAAAGACAATTTATAGATGAAAAAAGTCATACTGGAGAAAGTAGCTATAGCTCCTGTGATGCATTTTGGTGTCCCCTAGTTTTGCCTCGTTCATATGGTATTAATATTTCTTACTCACCATCTCACCTTGCTCTCTTTTAATAGTCAGTTGTACCACTCAAAAAGATTCCTTGTTTGTGAACAGGTGTCAAAAGTCTTAATCAGCAGTGTGGAGTTCATTAGTTGGTCTGACACCTACCCTCCACCAGTGGTTTCAGACACTAAAAATAACTAAAGAAAAAGTGACTCCACTTTTTGATGGTCTTGTTAGTTTTTTTTTTTGTTTGTTTGTTTGTTTTTTTTAAGTTAGAAAGGGGCATTAGTGTTGATTACAGTCTGTTTAGTAACCAGTCAAAAACTCCTCACAGGAGCTTTAAAATTTATTATACTCCTGTGAAAAGCCAGTAAGTTTGTTTTCAGTTAAAATCGTTGAACAAATTTATAAAGTAACGATTACTTATTAAACTCAACCATATTTAAGGTCAAACTTTCTATTAGAAAAAAAAGAAGGCATCTCCTAAGGCTTATTTGTGGAGTTAATTATTTTTACATTTGGATATTGTATAAGATTAAAAACTGGGGCACACTAACTAATCTCACAGCTGTAGACTCAGACAGTTTTGTACAATCCGTCCTGGTCTTATGGGCACTCCCTTTTTTTTAAGTTGTCTTTTGTGTATGCCACAATGCCCCCTGCCGCCACCTACTTAACAACCCCCAGCATTACAATGGATGCCCTTTACATCACATGTGACTGGCTTTTCTGCTGAGGAATTTGAATACTTTCTCACCCTTTTTACTACAGCTTACTTGTTGAAGGGTCAGGTACCATGGTTACTGTCCAAACATTGATAACCGTTACTTACTAAAAGTCCTGTAATCCAAAAGGTCAGTGCTGTGTAATATGTAGAAAAGTGCATTGTTTCATGTGAATATTTTTTTTTAGCACTAATGAAGAATTCAGGTACATCTTGAATCTTTTTCTGCAGGGCTGCTCATTGTCCTCTGATGTTCTCTTTTCCTCACCAAATGATTAAAGATGTTTTGTTTTTATTATTATTTCCCCAACAATGTCCTCTGTGCACAGGAAAGAAATTTGTGGTTTGGTTTCTTTGTCTGAGAAAAAAAAAAAAAATCGTGTCTAATGTAGCTTATTCAACAGGTGCTCCACTGCTCCGCTTTCGCCCTGATCTGTCTGGTCTTTAATCAGTTTGAAGACTCACGGTGAAAAGAAAAAGACCGATCACTATGCTGAGCAAATGATTGTCACTGAACACTTGGCCACAGGGCTGCATTTTTATTGTAACTCTACAGCGGTTCACATTTCTGAAGATGACATCTGAGAAATAAATAAAAGTCACATGTTGCTGTGTAAACTCAAAATTTCAGTTCTCTGCGTGTCTGTTAACAGATTCTTATTCTTACTCTGTTCAAGAGTTTGTTCTAGAAGATGAATTAAGGACAAATAAGATATATCTGTCCTGCAGTGGGATAACTCCACCATTGACAGAAGCCAAAAGGCTAAACAACAAATAGTAATTAATTGATTGATTTAAATCTTAATAATCATATTATTTACAAAAACATTGTGTATACCATTCTAGCATTTGCATGTATAGATCAGATTTAACAGTGAACGCATAAGGGACCCTGATTACCAACATGCACATGATGTAAAAAACTTTACTTAGTTAAAAACTTTTAGTATAAAGTTTGGGACAAATATGGCGCCACCTGTTGACATAGCAGCACTGGTTTGTTTCTCTGGTTATGTCATGTATACAATTAGTAGAATGTAGAGTTGTGGATAGTGACCAACCTTTGATGTAAAATAAAGTAGAATAAAAATATCTTCAATCGGTGATGATACAGAGTGTTAGAGGTCCACCGCAGCCTCTGAGCCACTAGAGGGCAGCAGAGCATTTCATGTGTCATCAGTTGTTTCAGTAACTCAATCCTCAGCCAGTCCTTGGCCTTGTTTTCATATAGGTTTGACATTTTAGCATTTTAAAATATCATATCTTAAGTTTATTTTGAAGTTTGTTGTGAATTTTGATGATTTATTATTTTCTAAAGCACTTTTTAACTTACACAGTTATGTTAAAAGAAGGGGATAAGGAAAAGGTTACTGAAGCTTACATGAAGCAAAACGGGACCAGAGTTCAGCTCCATAACAAGTTCTGTTGATAGTCAAGACATTCTTATTCTGTTATGATCAAGTGTTGTAAAATGTTAACAACATTTGTGTTTTTCACTTAATTTATATTCATAAAACTGAGTGATTTGGATGATTAGCAAATCATTTTAACTCTATGATTGGTTAATACATCTGAAAAGACATTACAGCAAATGTTAGTTTCATAAAAATACATGCTCAGTCATTTTAAATTTGATACCAGCAACATCTTTCAAAACTGTTAGAACAGGGACAATGAAACACTGACAAATATTTTTATTCCTAAATAAAATGGAGAAAGACTCTGTACCTGATAAGGTTTATTTGTAACAGGTAAGAACATGACTAAGAAGATGAGAAGACTTTCACCACTTAATGAGAGACTGCAAAAATAAGAGGCGCAACAATTTTATAGTAATGTTCTCATGTGTAAAATTGTACAGAATCTTGGATTTTGTCAGCTATGTACATCTTGAAAAAAATTTCAGATAATCTGGAGAAATTTCTGTACAGAAGCCTAAAAGCAATTCTGGATGGCTGAGATCTTTGGGCCCTCAAGCAGAAACACATTAAAGGCAGACGTGCCTCCATAGTGGAAATCACTATATGGGCTAAAGATCAATTCCACAAACCATTGTCTGTGTACACAGTTTGTCAGTGCATCCACAAATGCAGGCTTATATGTACTACACAAAGAGGGAGTCTGTTGTAAGCATGATCCAGATGACCTCTCAGGGCCTGAGCCCACTGAAGATGGACTACAGTCAAGGGTAAAACTGTCCTGTTGTAAATAATGGATTCCTGTTTCCTGCTTGACAGTGCTAAACTGCATTCTTCACATAGTGCAACAGCATAGCTCTGTAGTAGAAAAGTGCGTATGTCAAACTGACCTGTCTGCAGTATCAACTTTTTATCCATATCAAAAACATTTGGTGCACCGTGAAACAACCAACTTCCAAACTGTTGAGCAGCTGAAATCTTATGCTAGGCTAGAATGGAACAACCTTGTACTTTCTGAGCTAAAGAAACTGGTCACCGAGGCTCCCCAAAGTGTACTGCTTCATTAGAAGACAAGTTTTCCGGAAGAGTCCTTTGTGGTATGACAGGCCCTAAATCCATTTTTCACCGATTGTCTTTTATTCTCTGGTAGAACAGATCTATAGTTATTTGAGTTGATAACATCAAACTTTTCAGTATTGAAACAACTGTGACATTGTACTGAATCTGGCAATAACGTGTAATGGTGGTGACAAAACCTTGTTTTCACACTTTAAGAAAATAATCACACTGTAGTTTGAGTTTGGTCTGAACTAGTTCTTTATATTGGGGCAAAAAAGTTAGCAGTGTTGACCTGCATGGTTCCTGCTCAGTGTTTTCATTGCATGAGTAGAGCTTGTGACTTGGCACGTTTATCTGTAGATAAAGGTGCAGTAGCCATGTGCTTGGGATTATGCTCCTCTCAATCCCTCCTTATCCTGAGCTCAACCTAACACCTGAGGAGCACGATCCTTACTCTCACTCTGACTGTTACATCTTTGCCTTGTAAGGGAATATCTTATGCTGTTTTTTTTAAGTTATTTTGGATGAGTTAAAGAGCAGTTGAAGGGTGTTCCCTTGCTTGCCAAATGCATCATGAAGCAAGGATGAGGGAGTGGACGGCAACCTGGACAGGAAGGAAGCGTCAGCGGGACCATCCCTGGAAGGAGTAAGCCACAGCTTGTGTGTGTGTTTGTGGGCGTACTAATACAGCAGTGGCTTCTGGCTGAAAAGCAATTCTTCAGAAATAATGTTTTGATCCATTAAATGCACTTTCCTGCCATGCAGGACTTGTTCAGCTGGTTTCAAGTTATACTACAGGGTCCATACATGACCCTACTCCAAGTGCCTCCAAAGGCCACACTGTCACTCCTGATCATCTTCACTGAATCATAACCTTTAAACACAATACATCTACATAGTACATGTGTGCACTCCAGCACCTGCACCACATTATTACTATGCTGTGTCTCATTCAGCTATGGCTACAGGGATCATCAGTGTGACATCTACAGTGGAACAGTCTATAGAAAAACCTTCACTTTGACTTTTATAAGAATTAAAGTTCAAAACAACAACAAAAAAGTTATTATTCTTTATAGAATTGGGAAGAACATGTTTCTGATACCGAGTCTGCTTCTCTCTGTCTACAGATCTAAAAACGCATGGTGAAATCAAGACACTTAAGGGATCCTGGAGGTGCACAGATAAACATAACAGTGAAGAAAAACAGGAGGAAACAGACATGGGGTGAGAGGCAATGTTTTTCAGTCTACATTAAAATGATGAACTGCTTCCCTTTCCTGTTTATACTTTTGACATAGTGGGCTGTACAATGCTGAAGTAGAGCTGAGACAAATCAGAGTGAAATTTTTGATTACTGATCTTTAATTGTCAGCCTTTTTTTTACACTGCTAATGGACTATCAAAACTACATCCAAGCCCTTTATCAAGAGTAAACTGTGTGAAGATTTGATGCCAAATTTGCCTGGATTTTGCTTGATGTCTCCTTCAGCTTACTTGTGCATAAAACAAATGCAGACAAATTTTCTACAGCTACTACCAGTCACTATCAAAGTCTTTGTGAAAAGTATCAGTTCACTCCATACTTGCCAGCTTTTCTAAAAGCGTCTGTTTGAATTGAGTAATCTTAAAGTAACTTAATCAAATTTATCAATAGTTACAGCTAGATTAGCAGCTCTATTCTAGATATGAGGGAAATCTCCCTTACCAAACTTTCACAAGATTAACAGACGAATGGTAACGCTTTTAAGAAAGGACTTTAAAAATGGCTTGAATCAAAACAAGTGTTTGCATAAATAATTTCAACTGGTTGACGGCTGATCATGTTGCTTTGGCTTTACATTTTATGTATATATTTAATTTGAAAATTATTGTTTCGCTCATATTGTCAGATGTTATTCTACACTGTACTTTTTTCTTTCCTTTCCTCACTCTTTCAGTTTATTAGTTTATTATTTTACAATGTCAAAAGCCTCCTGTGGACAAGTGTTGCAAATTAGCACTTGTGCTAAATCACTCAAACAATGCATCTGGTTTGTCCAATGTAATTATGATGTCCACATCAAATAAACAATGAATTAATTAATAAATAAATGTAACACATCCAGATCTGTCTAGATGTAATGGTTTTGGTTCAGGACCTGGTCTAAAAAAGCAGTTAACTTATGAGATAGATGATAACTTTAACACTGCGCTGTCGATATTGTTAGCTCTTAGCTTGAAGCATATGACAGAAGCAGTCTACTTTTAGCCCATGAATTTCACTTATATTATCACTGAAGGTCAATCTTGCAGTCATCAATTTCTTCGTCCTGCCTACCTGCTAATTTATTCTCCATTTAATGATTTACAAAATCTCAGGCATGTTAGCATTTAGCATCTTTGTTATGGTATTCGTAGAGGTATAGTTTCCACTTTCACAGTTCTTGAGAAGAACTCTTCTTTTCCTTTCAAAATGAAGCAGTCCAGAATAAGCTCATGATCATAAGCCTATCATTCTTTACTGAATAGAGTTCACACTTCTAGAAACTTATACACTAAAAAGCTATAAGAGAATCATATTTCACAAATTTCATTTTTTCTCTAAACATTCAATCATGACTGCAATGACTAAAAACTTTCCCATCAATATGCATGTTCATATGTGTTCATCTTTGTCTTATTACTAAAACGTCAATTAAAAAGGAATAAGTATTTGAAGTGAGTAAGTGTTTGAAACATGTATGCTGTATTAGTGTATTTAAATAGGTATGGATGTGTAGACATTACACTTTATCAAATTAATATTCAGTGGAAAGGCACAGCAGGAGGGCATTATGGGGCACTCTTTGGCAGAGTGGTTTTAAACCTGCTGGTGGACATGAATATTTTAAAACAGAAAAAGCTTTAAGAGTATCATATTTGAGATGTTCCTATGGCTGGAAGGCACAGTTAGTAGTCACAGAAAACTAGCATGAATTTGATTGTAGCATCTTCTCAGGATTCTGTTCAGTCCCTACCCTCCACACACTTTAGAGCTTCTCCAAAACGATACCCCCCGCATGAGCACCACTGATTTGCAACCATATGAATTTGGCTCATTCAAAACCACAAACTCAAAACTGGTCCTTAGCACATCGTTTTTGTTTTGCATCATGTTGCCAGTAATTGGGGTATAGGTAGCTTTTCTGCCATTCTCCAGCGTACTTGGTTATGCGGACTGAATCAGGGCTAGTGAATGCCAGCAAAATGTATGTGCAGGGTGCGGGCAGACCAACAGGACAGGATTTAATTGGTTTAATAAACTGGTTCCTAATCGTTAGGATTGGTTGGTGTTTTCTCAGGACATAAAGATCATTTTAAGCAGTATAACAAAAAGTGTATCTAGATTTGATTACCAACACTGCTTTCAATCGGACTCCACCTGTGGTAAATTCAGTTGATTGGACATAATTTGGAAAGGCACACACCTGTCTATGTAAGGTTCCACAGGTGACGGTGCATATCAGAGCACAAACCAAGCATAAAGTCAAAGGAATTGTCTGTAGACCCCCAAGACAGGATTGTATTAAGGTACAAATCTGGGGAAGGGTCCCGAAAAAATTCTGCTGCTTTGAGGGTCCCAATGAACACAGTGGCCTCCATCATCATCCACGGAACGGAAGAAGGTCAGAACCACCAGGACTCTTCCTGGAGCTGGCTGCCTGCCTAAACTTAGTGATTGGGGGAGAAGGGACTTAGTCATGGAGGTGACCAAGAACCTGATGGTCACTCTGTCAGAGCTCCAGAGGTTCTCTCTGGAGAGAGGAGAACCCTCCAGGAGGACAACCATCTCTGCAGCACTCCACTTTTTCATGTTGTTACTATGGGATGTTTTGTGTTGAATTTTGAGGGAAAAAAATTATTTTATTCCATTTTGAAATGAGGCTGAGTTGACAATGTGGAAAAAGTGAAGCGCTCTAAATACTTTCCGGATGCACTGTAGAATATGTAATAAAATACAGTGTCATAAAGGAAGTAATAAAGTAATATCTGTTCCAAATGTGCTGAATGTGATGTTACAAACTTGTGTCAGAGATACTGCAAAAGAAACTCAAGAATATCTGCTTGCCATAAAAGCATCTGTGATAACTCTGTACTCTGCAGTCTCTGTAACTGTTCAGCTGTAGAAACGGCCTCCTAATAAGCTCTTCCAAATCAAACTTTCAATGCAAATTGGTCCAAAACATGTGTTCAATCAAAACAGCATGAAAGAGACAAAGAAGTTGGTCAATTATTCAGCAGCCATTCAGCATAGTCTGTGCTAATCCTGCATGGTCTGCTGGACTAATGACAGCAGGTGCAGGCAGCTGAGACCAGAGCAGGAACAAATCATGGTCAAATGTAAAACTAATTCTTACTATCTGGGTTATGAGGTCTGCTGCAAACTATGAAACAGTTTGTTGCAGGTTTTATTGAGTTTTTCTTTTCCGATGCACTCATTTAATTCTTTATTTGAATTGGTCATGATGAAAAAGGATTGATTCCCCCCTGGCATCCAAAGCTTAATCATAAGTATTGAGTTTTTACAGACTGCTTCATTATGTGTGTGTTTAATTATTCTAACTGATAGATAGGGCTGCAGTGGATCCATACCTTGGTTTGGTTGGACACAGGTTGTTTACTTTACAGCTCTGAGTTTAACTTCTGGAATAAAGGTGGGATGCTGAAATAACAGAAATCTTTGCTCCAAGCCTGTGATTGTGCAGCGCATGCTAAGCAGCTGCCCTTTGACTGACTCTCTCACACATTCACGCACACACACATACACTGCATAGTTCTCTAGTTGTGAGGCCTTCAGATGCATCAAGTTCACCCCGCCCGCCTCTTCCTCCTTCTCCTCCTCCTCCTCCTCCTCTGATACAAACCAGACAATGAACCTCATCCCGCCTTTTTTCTATCGCACAAAATCTTTAATGGAAAAGGAATGCAAATAACTTGTTTTTTTTTCTTTTCTCTTTTTAATCTGAAAAGAGTCTTTCATGGGCAGCTGCATAATACAGGGTTGTCAAAGCAACAGCCTCCCTCATAAGAGGGGTGGGGCTTAACTGGAATCCACAGTTAATACTGGAGCTGGGATGTCCTGTTTGGAGCAGAGCATGATGCTGATTTTCAACTGGATTTTCTTATTCTATTGATTTGAACGTTCATATCACTGAAAGTGTGTATCTTGAGCATTTATCTTGAGTAAATAATTGTATGAGGCACATTAATTTCTCTATGGACAAGAATTACATAAGATGTATAAATCAATTAACGTTCGTGGTTAAAGCTCCTCTGAGGAGTTTTTAGCTGGTCATAAAATACAGAGCTGCCAACAGACAAAGCATAACTATTTGATTTTTCTCTACTGTGCATTTTAATTTCTAAATCATCAGCTGCAGCGTGGGTTTGAAATGAGATTATCAACTGTATGCTGCTTAAACAGCTATCTTTCAGAGCAAAGATGCTTGATGATGAGTAATTTATTTGCCTTAACTTAAAAAAGGGCAATCTTTTTGCTTCTTTGTTTGGTCCTTTGTTAAAACACTACTTAGCCATGCACGATACAAGATTGGTTTAGATTTGTTTACTGAAATGTCTACCACTATTCACAAAAATTCAGTTTTATTTAAAAAAATGCCATAATCTAATTTAGAATCACATGTGTTTAAGTTTACCAAAATAATTACAGACATTAAGAATTAGCACGGCAATATATAATACTGAGGTCAAAGTAGTAACATAAAGTCAAAAGGATATCCCATAAAAATGTAATTTACTTCAGTATTTCTTTCTTTGTTGTATCACTCATAAACAAAGGTGAGCTTGTATAACATTGCAGGGAAAAGAAGAAATAATGCATGGATACTGAGGCTATTTATACACGTGAATGCAATATTGATGAAGTTTGTTTCCGGGCTGAATCAGTTCTGACTGCATCCGGCTGCGGTCTCTTTTATTGTCGGCGGATCCTTTAATAGGCGAGCTGGCATGAGTGCACGCGGCTCTGCTCGGTGCAGCTGGAGTTTGTTCACACAGAGCTGCAGGACAGTACGCACGAGGAAGGGTGAGACCAACACAACAGACAGACGGAGAGGGAAGGTCCGGTAAGACTACATCCAAGTGCACCATAATACCATTCACAAATGCAGAAAAGATAGCACTTAGCTGGTTGAATGTAAATTAAGTGCGTTTTTTGTACAGCTGACAATGAATTAACTATTATCTCAGGAGTATTTTAGGTGGGTGTATGTTAAAGAAAAAGTTTTAAAATGAAAAATTTAATTTGATTAACATACAGTCAGATAAAAAGCTCTTGTTCAGGCTTGTTTGTATGCTGCGCTAATGAGTGTGTGGACTACTTCAATAATCCATTTATAGCATCAGGACCCGGGACGAACCTCTAGCATGACAAGCGTCAGGCCTCTGGATGTGAGGCTCAGCATCTAAACCTCTGTGCTTTGGCTACTGACGCACGGTCTGAATTGTGTATGGGATTTTGTGTATCCATTGACTTGGTGGTTTTATATCAGAGAAATATTTGAAATATATGACATTGTTAAAGATTGTAACTGTTCAAAGTGACATAATGTGAATTCAGTAAGCTGTAACTCACATTCTGAATGTGTACTGCTCATCTTTTACTCTATACCTGGATGAGTTTGCAACATGTTGCGTGAGGCTTGGTTGTGTCTATACCCTCATGTAATCTTTTAACAGGCACAGAATAAGTAGAATCTCACTTACTGGTAAAACATGGTAGCTGCTGATGAGAGAAGGCACCCTTCAACCATTTATCTGAATAAATCTCACATTATGTAGAGGAATAATATAATTCGTAAATTTTGTTGCAATGGATTTTCATCTACAGAAAGTTCTGAAATGTTCAGTAAACTTTTATTATAATGTAAGAGATCAAACGTTTTTTTTTGTTGTTTATTTAAGCATGTAGCTAAAGCTAGTAGACTGCTAGCTTAAACTCAGTGGCAAGGATTTTTTTTTAGCTATTTTGCACTGGGTTTGAAACAAGCTCTAACCTCCCGCTGTGAGACAGTGGCTCCTGAAGTATCGGAAACCACATACACACCAAACAAGACAAAAAAAAAGTCACAGCAAAGTGAAAGTGTTTACAGCCTGGTACAAAAAAATCCTCAGTCTGAATAGCTAATTTCTTTGTACAGGGGTAATTTTTTTTTCTCTAACTCGGCAGTTTAGAAGATATTAAGATAACAATTTTACTCAATCAGAAACACTGCTCCTCTGGCTGACAGGCAGGCATCCTATAGCGCTTAGAGTGGAGGCTCAAAGCCCGCCTCATTTCCAGTGTCTGTGTGTTTGTGTGTGTGTGTGTGTGTGTGTGTGTGTGTGTGTGTGTGTGTGTGTGTGCGTGTGTGCGTGCGTGCGTGTGTGTGTGTGTGTGCATCGATGTCTGATGTATGATTTTTGTACGGCAGCAGTTTTTCAGTCACTATGACATTGGAGGTGTTTTAATGCAGTACCCATTTAGAAACAGAAAGTCAGAAGTGTTGCAGTAAAGACTGCATCACCTCTGCAGTACAGTACAGTGAAGCTGCAGAGCTGTAATGATAAGAGTATTAAGAAGACAACTGAAAAAGTGCACCAGCAGAGACCAAGATGACTGAGGGTCACTGAGTAGGCTGAATGTACATTTAACCTCTCCATCATGGTTGGCTGACTTGTCATAATGCTTGCATGTCAAACATCAAGACTTGGTAACTGCTCCTACTGTAAATCCACTCTGGTAGTTTGTTTCATATATGCACTTAGTTACAAGTGTACACATGAACAAGGCAGACTGAGGTAGTCATACAAATAACTTATGAAAGGACCTCTCAGTCCATTTTTGTTACAGCTATCTGTCACATTTTAAAGTCTTCTCAAAAAATAAATATGGCCTCTAGTACAACAGAAAAAGGATGTTTGGCAAGACCAACCCTTACCACATGGATGTATGAACATCATATTGTTCATGTAGACTGTATAAAAAAGTACAAGAGCTCCCTCAGAGTGAAACCAAAAGATTTGGAGCGTCCTCTGGAAACTGGCTGTAGTATAGGTCATAGAGCTCCTTCATTATGACTAAAATTTAGCCAAACTACAAAATTTAAAAACACATGAAAATAATTTATTTTACATAGCAGCTAGTTCTTAATATTCTGATTATGTACTTGTCTGAGATGTTAAGCTTTAGTTAGCTATTTAATGTTTTAAACAGTGGATGTGACATCAGGATTACCAGCTTTCTTGGCAACTAGGGACTTTATGAAAAACTGAAAGTGACACAGTCGTCCTGAGTGAAACTATTCCCAGACTCTTGTTGGATTGATTTAGACTGTACCAAAAAAACTGATAACTCAGAGTATAAAATATTAAACTATTTTGATGTAGCACTGTAATTCAGTATATTTGTTGGATGTTGGACAGTAAGGTGACAATTTAATCATCCTGATTGGTAGACATAACTTTTCATTGCAAATGTCAGTTAGTGTATTTATTGATGTTTGTTTTCTGAAGGCCTGCAGCAGACCTGCTGCCCTCTGACACTTTAACCCCAAAGGATCAATGAGCTCTGTACCGTGAGCCATGCTGTCGTTCCACGGCTATGACTGGCTGGTTAAAGCTCATTGATTAGGATTGGACATCAGCCAGATTAGTGACTATTAACGGAGTAGTAGCTCTGTGTGACCAAGTGTAAGGGATTTGAAGAAGTGACTGTGTTTGTGTGTTAAGGGTGGAAACATTGACTGGAGCACAACAACATCGAGTAGCACCTCTGACAGGGTCCTCTATCAATGAGAAAGCAGTTTAATCAGTGGATGCTTGACAAACCTGTGTAAATATTAGAGTCTGGTTATGACGCCAAAATGCATCTTCATATGATCTGCCAAGCTGAATCGTTGGTTACATCATATTTATGACTGAAAGGTTAATTCTTGTTATAAATGTAGTCTCTTTTACTTTTTTATTTTTCTTTTGTATAACCTTAAGTCTATGGGCTTTTTACTGTGGGGTCTAGGGAGACTGACCCACTTTTAGAGTCTACCTCAAGTGGCCAACAGAGGAACTGCTGATTTTGGCACCTCTTCAGCCCTAGAGATTACAGTGTGTTAACTAACATGGACTGTATAAACCATGGGTTTACTCACTGTGAAGCCACTCTTCAGTTTGTAAAGAGGAATTGTGAAGCCCTGCAGTGTGAACTGCCATTATGTAAATGCTAGCTCAAAGGCTAACTACTACTGTTCAGCAAAGAGGTAGTTTCTCATTGCAGTCAAATTAGCCAAGACCTTAATTTTGCTTCGTTAAGCATAACTCTTTGCACTGCTATAATAATAATTGTGATAATTTGGTCTCAGGAGTAGTTTTAGATGGTTATTTTATCGATTCAAAAACTTGATATATAAATTACAAAAATGCATTGTTTGTTGGTAGAGAAGTGCAAGTGCTATAACAAGTTATACTGTTTGTACTGTTAAATCCTTTCTTATGAGACTGTTAGAAAGGTATGTTTGTTTTGACAAGATAAGTTGTTAAAGTTTATCCAGTTAGCAGGCTATGCACCAGCCCTGCATTTGCTAACAGTGCTTAAGGTAGTAATCTATGCCTTTGTTTATCCACCAGTTTCTTCAGAAACCTATGGGTATTGACTTTCACCAGGGGTCATCAACTTCTGGTTGCCTTGCAACGATATGGCTGGCCACCGCCGGCAAGCTAGCTCAAAACAACTCACATGAAATCGTTAATGCTGGACAGAGCTGAGTGTAAACTTTTTAAAACATCTTACAAATCCACCTCTGATTTTTCATTATGTTGCGTTTTTGCTGTTAAAAGCAAGTTATTAGGGCGAGTATGACAACTCGGCTGACATTAGCTTTGAGATCTCCATGGCGACGTAAACAGAACATTAAACCGGAAGAGCAAAACCAACAACCGCTATTAACCATGGGAAGTGAGGAATAAGGAGGATAGTGGAACGCTGCGAAACAGTTAAATTGGCAAGGAAGTGGTTGATGCTTATATTAGCTGAATTTTATTGTTTTGTCAGTTGTGAGTTTTCAAAGTCATTGCTCTAACTTGCAATGTCTCCATATCCTTCCAGAGTTTCACCTGTCATTGTATTTTAGTCGCTGATTAATCTGGAATAGATGAAATTATATTAGATAACTGATCAGCATATGATCTTTCCATCGGAAACATCTCTTGAACTAAGATAAGTGAAAACTCTCACTTAGGGTACCAGGATATAAGCTGTGCACAGGTAAATAATAAAAACACAGGTTCTGGGCTGATAAACGAAACATTAAAAATAAGATAAAATATGAAGTCATATTAAATCTTTAAAATCGACAACTTGTTTTTTCACATTCATATTTATTTTTCTATTTTTGGAAAAAACTGAAAAAGATACCACTTTGACTGGCTGACAACGATACATGAACATCAGACTTGCTAGCTAAGTCTCTTTTGGCTCAAGCCACATATTCAGTGTTTGAACACAAAAGCTCCATTGACCTTTTTATATTTGAGGGGATTTCTTTGAAACCATCTATGAAGAAACGCCCATCACAAATGTAAGTCCCTTTAACTCTAACATATTGATTAATCCTCTTCGTCCCAGGTGGGACATAAGGCTTTAACGAGCTGCCTCCATCGGACTCTGTCTTGTGCTGCATGTTGTGCCTCACCCCATGTAACTCTAACATTTAGCATCTTTTAAAAGGGAAAAAAACAGAAATATCAAGATACAGCGCACACCTACGAAGATGATTTCACACTGATTAAATATATGCTTGTAGGATGTTGCTGGGCAAAAATACAGTGGAAATTTCATGTGGTGAGATGTAACACAAAGGAGAGCCAGAAGACTGTAAGTGTCCTGAGAGGCTTATGAAGTGAAACCAAGATGTGGGTGGACATGACTGTAGAAATGTAAAGCTTAATCACGGCTTTCTCTTGACAAATGATAAAATGACTTTTTATTGTAACACACCATAAAACCCAACCATACAATGTCCAAAGCTAAGAGTTTTGACAGATTTAAACAATCTCCAGACTTTCCTTTCCTTCTTTCTCAAACAAGCAGTCGTTAATTTGCATGCACGTCATCTTCCATCCAGAAAAAGATATCAGCATCGCACTAAAGTAATGCACATCATTCTACCCGCTCAAATAAGCATTAAAATGATTAAAATGTCTGGATATTGCTTCTTAAACATCTCCACTTTGCATGTCATGGTTAATATAAGCTAAACAACTCCAGATCACATTAAAATGAAAAGAAATGTCCAGGGATAGATATAGATCTGTGATACAGGAATATGTTCTGTTTGGATGACTCATTTCAGCCTTTTGTTTTCATCAGAAAGCAATGACAAGGTGCTAAGAACAACCTAAATGGGAAATACAAGAACACAGATATTGAGTTTGATTTGTTCAGGAAGCCTTTTGCATTTTAGTCAGTATTTTTTTGGTGCCGGCTTTTTGCATCAGATAAAAAATGTGTTATTTCTTTGCTGAAGGAAATGAGAAAGAAAATTGTAAAAATAACTCTGCCTACCTAAACTTAAACAACCTCTGTTTATATCTGTGACATATTATAAAGATAAGCTGAAAAGGTACTGAATTGTGTCTGCACAGAGCCATCTGTTCTGCTCTTAAGTAATCCATTTAAAGCAGGAGTGGATGCACAGAAGTAAAACAGATGTATTTAGATAATTACTCCAAACATTATTTGTGGCCTCTTAATAAGATTAAAGCTTTCAAGAAATGAGGAACACACAAAGGATAAGTGTGTCTGTTCTATGTTACAAATGTATGTTCCTGTGTGTGTGGGAAAGTGTGTTCTGTGATGGGTGGGTACAGCCTTAAAAGACTCAAATATTTCTTATTATAAAGTATAACTGTAGTAACAGGTAGAAGAAAATCTTGTTTTGACTTGATTTGTATTAAATACAGAAACAAGAAGTGTTATTTATCAACAGGATTTGCAGGTAAAACAGTTCTCATCCCTCTTTTCTCCTCTGAGTCGTAGTCATGGTTGTGTTGCATCATCTCTGTCGTGTTGTTTACCAGCTTTACTCAAGTGTACCCAGTTCTCCCCTGGGGGGCAAATAGGACGGATAGCAACATGCTTGTTTAACTCTGGTTTCACCCTTGTAACCATCATATTTCTGTTTCTAACTCCACAGTGATCGTTCTTAAGATTATTGTTACTTTCTGAGATCATTTTCTGGACCATCTTGCATCAATTACTGAAACTTTAACCGGCCCTGCCTTGTCTTACTTCATGGACTCTGGGGAATGACAGTGAAACGTGTTAGTTTTTCAATTACATTAATGTTCTACACTTTTGGGACTGATGTTGTAGCTTTGACAATTTAAACCATGTCTCTAAAGAATGAGGTAATTCCATCTTGCCAAAGGGAAAAAATAGATTGTATGCACTCTTTGGGCATTTCTTGAAAATAGAGATAAAATTGTTGACCTTGGCTCAGAGTCCACTTTTATCTTTTGTGTTTCTGTTTCACACAAAAAAGGACACACAAGTAAACGACAAGGATATCTAGTGTTGAACTATTGCAGACTCATGATTGAAAAGAATCATTTGTCTCTTGTTGCCAAGTACAGTTTCACTTTTCTCTCAGCGAGACGCTCGGTCTTCCGTCACTCCTTATCACTTTCTTTTGCTATGCCTCCAGGACTCTTGCCCTCCTGAGGTTGAAGAGTAGCCACAGAAGCTTTAAGCACGCCTCCTCCAGCCTTCATTCAACCCCTGATTGGCCCACCATAGCCCTTCCTTCCTCCGTCCTCCCTCCTTCTCCTGTCTGAGCTCACCCATTGCCTCACTGTCAGTCTGTTTGGATTACTGTAACAGCTCCGGCCTCTCACATGGGCTCCCTTCTCTGTCGGCTGCACAAACCACAGTGAATATCAGAGATGGGAAGGATTAGATGACAGGGAGCAGTGTTTGTTTTTACCTGACAGAAGAGAGAGAAGAGGAGAAAACAGCAGTAATGGAGTTGAAGTAAGTGGCATGTTGAGGATTCAAAAGGGAAAGGACTGGAAAGAGTGAGTGTATAATGGAAACTTAAGTAGAGGAAAGAAAAACAGATTTTTTAAAATCAAAAATAAGAGAAAAACACTTTTAATGGTACTTTTGGGAAGTCCTTATTCAGAATGAGTTTTTTAAAGTGTTTGTGTTGTTTGGCTTCTGTAACTCATTATTAAAAATACCTGTGTAAATGCAAGAAATTTACCTGGAAGCTTTTTTGAGCCAAAATTAGCTGAACATGTCCTGGTTAGTTCCTTGAGACTAGAGTTTTTAGAAATCCATATTGTTTACTGTCAACAGATGTGCTTCAAGCTGCTTTTCTGTGCAGGGGTGTAATGAAATGCATGTACCCAAGAGAAAATTGCTTTCCTTTCATTTCCTCCTCCCTGTTCGCCATGCTCAGCGATCTTAGCTCAAGTGTAAAGCCATGCAGGTGCACTTTACAAATCTGTGTTCTGTGTTTGTAGAAAAAGTCCAGATTTTACCAGAGAAGGCTGTACAATCTGTCTGTAAAAAAATATAGCAGCACTCTTTAGATCTAAGTATGTTCTTTAAAAGCTGCAGGATAAAATCCACTGAAAAATAACACTACAAAACAATATCTGTAGCTTCTGTTGATGTGATGAATAGAAAACCTTACAGCATCAATAAAAACTATTCAGGGAATATGCATTGAGCTACTTAGTTATTGTTATGCAGGTGAAATCTGCTGCTAGCTTACTTCTTTCAGGATGCTGGTTAAAGTAAGCAGTACGTGAACTTTTTTCTCTCATAGAAACTTAGTCCACTTTAATGATTCCTAAAAATAATGGACTAATGTACTTCAATAACAAACATTTTCTTCACTGCTGTAACTTTACCCAGTAAGCACAAAATATTGGTTAGTTAGCTTAAAACATGTTTTCAAATGTTCAAACTGATAAGGAGACTGTTGAAGATTCACTGGAAATGTGATTTAAAGCTCAGAGACGATAGATACAGCTTTAATACCATTCAGCAGACATGTAAAGCTCATGCAGACCTTCAGTCCAACAATAGGAAGCCTATGTTGACGTGCTAAAAACTGCAGTTTTTTAAGAGTCCACCAGAGGCTGGCTGTAACAAAGGAAACCACATTCACACCAAGTCAAATAACACAAATAGTAACCAATCAGGTCAAGCTAGATAGAAAATATATGCTTTTATGCCATGCTATTTGTTTCTAAAACAATCAAACAAACAAAATCTAACATAAAAGTTTTATGCTGTACTCATTTTTTTTTCAATTTTTTGGTGTTTTAAAGAACTTTTGAGGTGCTTGGTAGTTTGGCTTGGTTTGGTTATTTCCTTTCAAACAGACCTTGTTTCACCCTGTGTTGTGCAAATTTGTGAGTGGTTTTGATTTGATCTGATGTGTCTTCTTCTGCAAGGACAAAAAATGTTTGAACCAGACAGAGACAAAAAAGACAATTTATCACAGAAATCTAGTATATCTAATCTGACAATTTTATACAATACACTACATTTCTTATGCTTTCTCTTGTTTAAAAATGTAATAATATAACAATGTAATAATTTTCTGTATAGAAATAAAAAAGTAACCCTGCAAACTACCTGCAGATATTGTATAATTAATAAAATTCTAAGTGCCATTTGAGTCACCCTTGTTACATTTCATCTTCATGGTGCCACAGTGTTTAAGCATCATTGAATTTTGGTTGACAGATGTGCATTGTAAACACTTCTTAACAGCCTTAGGTTAGCACATCTGCAGGCTTTAATATGAGGTCAGTAGTTAGCATGCATGCACTAAGGCACCCAGACAGAGCTTTCTCTTATCTCCTGGCACCAGAGTACATGGCTGGCAGATATATGACCCAGTGACATTGACATGGGTTTCCTTATTCACAAAGAGTGCAGCCTTTTTCTTTGTAACATTCAAATCTAACCCATCAGACATGGAAGGACACCAACAAAAACACTTTGTATGTTTTTTTTGTAAAGCATTACATTTTAAAGTGTTTGTAACCCAACAAAAACAACCAGAAGTAGTTTTGAAGGAAAAACTATGGCAGATGTTAACCCCCACTTATTATTATGACTAGTTTTCATAGATGCTGCTTGTTGTTCAGACATCATGGGGGAGGGGTAATGTGAGGTTGTTTGAGGGGATGTTCAGGATGAAGGCGTGCCCTGTAATCTCTCATCATCCTGTCACCAGTGGATGCTTTAGATTAGCATGAGACTGTTCTTATAATTTGGGGGTGGGGCTTATTTCCCTCTCTGACCAGCATTAGAGGCATGTGAAGGCCCTGATTCCACTGAAACGGAAAGCACTATGTATGCCATCACATGACACACAGGTGTGGAGCAGTTGTAATAACAGAAGCACCAGATATAGGGTTGTCCTAGTCTTGTCATGAAAACGTTGAGCTCTTGATGAAATGGATTAATAGACATAAATATTTCGCACACACCCTTTGATTTTATAGTGAAAAGAATTTAAAACAATGAGCTTTGAACACAAGCTGCAACAGTCATCGACTTTACCCATGACTGTTGCTCTCAGTCTTGCTTTTGAGTTTGCTTTGTTGTACCAAATAAACAAACGGGATACAAGGTTTTATCTCAGAAAACATTCAGCTTCAGAACCAGACTAGCTGTTTCCACATCAGATGCATGCACTTGCATGGTTTTGGGCATCTTACATCATAAATATTGTAGCTTCATTTTCATTAAAGCTTCCCAACTCAAAGTTTGATCTTTTTGAGGGTATTAACGTAGCTATCATGGATTAAACGCACGTGTATAAAGGAAAAAACAAAAAATAAATATTGTTATCTCTAGGAAGCCAGCCGAAACTTAATCTCTCTTCCCTGAAACAGCACTGACCTGTGGTTCTACTATCAGCTGACAAAAACACAGAGGCTAAGAACTGTTGAACCTGACAAACTCTATAAAACATTATGAGAGGTTACACTAGGCAGTAAGTGCCGATCAGCAATCTTAAACAGAAACCCTTCAGTCTTTGAAAATACAAGATCACCTATAACAGAGTAGATGGATCTACTCCCTGTCCAGATCAATCCGTCTGGTTATTTGTTGTCCTCTTTTAAAGTAATCACTCTGAGATGGTGGAAACAGCTGAGCTCAGAGCTCTGGAAAGAGGAAGTAAAGCGGAGGGATATCCAGAGTAAAATTACCACCCTGTGTAGGGATAATGTGAATTACAACCTGAATCTCACCCAGAGTAGGAAATGAGCAGGTGATATCAGATCTTGCCCTTGATTCTCAACAAACAACAGTTAGAAATTAACCTTGGTTGAAGTTTTGTTTTCTCTTTGAGGATGGTTTAAGAAATTACCAGATGTTTATTTTGATTTTTATTACAGCTTGCTAGTGAAGAGCTTGTTTTGCTTCACAGTAGCACACAGGTGTCCTCATCATCAGGAGTTATGATGTGAGGGTGAGCAGTGAAGTAACACAAACAGGTCAAGTAACAAGTTTTCTCTTCTGTGTGAATGTGTGTGTTTAAGTGGCGGTCCCATGAGCTTTTACTGTCCTTCAATGATGAAACAGCTTTGCAGGCTGTTTTGTAAACAAAGGATGTAAAACACTAACCTTTAATTTTCAGGTCTGTTCTTATTGTTGCCTTAACACTGACAATGTTTTTCTGTCTGCTGGATGGTACGAAGCAGCAACCTCTAGTCTAAAAATATGAAGCCTATGTGGAAGTAATTAAAACCACAGACACAACAAAAAAGACAATTTTACAGCAAAAATTAAGTTTACAGCCTGGTTAAAAAATGGTTCTGAGTGCCTCATGTCTCCTCTGACCCTTTATTTTTGAAGTTATTTATATAACAAGTCTGGCCCATATAAGGGCATTTCTGACTTGATTGACAGATGACCACCCTGTAGCCTTAATGTTTGTGGTCTCCCTGAATCAAAGCTATATTCAATTTATGGAACTTATTGTCACATTTGAGGTTGTTACGTTTCAAGTTACATGAGCCATATTTGTCAACAGAGATGTCAGTCATTGGTTTTTGTTAATATTATTTATTTATTTATTTATTTTTGATTTGCATTAGATTAACTAAATTTAAAATTTTTGGTCTTGTTTTTAGACAGCTGCCTTGTTTTCATACCCGGTACAGATATGAGTTTGATTGGTAGACAGAAAAGCAACAGTTATGGCCTGACAACTAACTTTGAGCTCATAGCAGGGTCTAGTTTAACTCCTGTGTTTGTATTTCTAGTGGCATAGTGGAAACTCTCTTTTCAGGTTGGCAGGGAGTGCCTCTATCAAATCAAAGGCAAGAGATAAAGAAATGTGTTGTTTGTCACAGGTGCTGGAAACTGGGTGTATAAACATAATTTGCATTATTCAAACTGAAGGCTGCCTCTGTAACCACTGATTGAAGTATCCTGGATAGTTTATGTCCAGAATTGTTGCTATGAAGCAACAAGCTTAATGTTAATGTTATTAGGAGTACCTCCAAAAATATAGTATAATTTAATATTCTTCAGTTTTCGTACTGTTCACCACATTACAGGGATCCCAGCACTGTCAGCCTTACCCACTCTAGTTCTGCAGTAGAAACTGATTAAGTCAAGCATCTGCACTGTTGACCATTGAGCCATGATGTTTTCCTCTTTCTTACAAAGAGTGTGATCTGTTTCTCTTGTTCTGTGTTCCTCCTCTTTGGAATGATTCAGTGACTCAGTAGATTTGGCAGCAGCTGAGATGAGATCACCGGAATGGCTTCAGAGCTGCTAGGACAAATGAAATGTGTGCAAAAGCCCAGTTCAGTTTGGATCAGATCATGAGGCAGAGAGGTAGAAATTAAAGAAAGAACTTTGCTGTCAAATCAAGCTGAAATCCCAGTCTAAAAAGACAGATATATCATGAAAACTATCAAACAGATTAAAGGACTTGACTATAAATATGGTTACTAAAAGAGCAAAACATGAACTCTCCAATCTAAATCATGCATGCCCCCTTTTTAATCTTCCTTTTTATGAATTCGAATCAATTTGTAAATAAAAAACGAGACCCTTCTGGTACACCCTAGAGATTGCCTTCTGTTTATTCGCCTCCATTTAAACAGTGATCACTCGACCCTCATCCTCATGCCCCCAGGTGTTGACCTGCACTCTTGGGGATGCTCTTTGTAGTTACTGTTTTCTTTCTTCAGATGAGTCTGAACAGTGATGCTCTGATCTTTGTATGGCTTCAAATTTTTACCATCAATTTGAGACTTCAAAGACATACAGTAAAAAATGAATTGAATTCTTTCTTCAGTAGTGGATTTTTTAGGTTCTTGTTTTGCGTGCTTTGTTTGATCTTTCAAATAAGATACAGAGTGTGCACAGTAATGACACATTATGTATGAGAAGAAAATATATGGATGTTCTGTGTTTGTGTATCCCAGTTTCGTCCAGGGAGCAGGAATCATTTTGTTCCATTTTCGTTAACAGTGGCCAGCTTGGTTTTTAGTTCCGGTAAGCTGATGTCATATCATCAATCATTGTAGACACAGTCACTGTATGGTTCATTAGGCACCAGAAAATTAAAAATCATTCATATTGTTTAAAGCAAAACAAAGTGTCCATTTGGGAATTTAAACAAGTAAAAATGTCTACATCTTGACAGTTTTCTGTTTGAAACAAACTAGCTAGCTTATGGTGGGTTTGATCGCTTCTTTTTCTGACACATGGATTTACTGACCTTTTTATGGGCTGAGATATGTGCCAGTAGAAACTGAATATCAATAACTGCAATGAATTTATAATGCTAAGTTTAATAATTGCATTGAAAATTGAATTTAAATAGAAAGATTTAAATTTCTGCTATAAAAACTGCTATAGGGCGCAGTTTAACATGCAACTCTCTATGTTCCTAAAATTCAATTTCAATTTGCACAATTCAATTAATTTTTTTTTTCAACCGAATGTCAGTTTAGCAAGACACACATCTGGTCCATGTGGATTAGTAATACGGTGGAGATTCACAAAACTACAAGTCACATCTATGAAATTATTCAAACTGAGCATCTAAAATCCATTATAACTGATCAAATTCAGTTTCTAGTGGGACATATATCTCAGCCCACAACTTTTCTCTAACCAGTAGATAAAGAAAAAGGTAAATTCCTGTGTTGAGAAATGAAGTCAAAGCATAAATGTAAATACCTGCAGTTTCATGAGTGTCCACTTGAGACGGGCTCCAAAAAACATGTAGATTGAGGGTTTATTATATTAATGCTAAGAATGTGATTTCACCTCTTAGTTAGATGATTTATAAGTTAAATTTTGTTAGCATTTACAATATGGGGACCACCATCTTTTCACTTCATATGGCACCTTTAAAGCATATCATATTTATGACTAAGCACACTCCATCCCAACTTTCTTCACCCTTTTTTGTACACGGTGTACTGGTATGATGCAAATATAAAGGGTTTTAGCTTCCCCTCAGAGGGTTGGTGTTTTACTGCAGGTTAAAGCTTTGCATATAGGGTTTAGAGGGTCTATTTTTGGTAGCACAGAGAGCTTTATAAAGTTCATCACACTCTAGGTGCAGTGCAGTACATGACATTGTTGCCTCTGAAATAACGCTGTGTAGCTCTGCAGTGTTCCCTGTTTCTTTATTTTTCTCTAAACTAGGATGGAATATGAAGCTGTGAGTTATGTCGAGAAACTGTAAAGAAAAAACATCATTCTGTTAACAAGTGCCTGTGTATGTCACGCATCAGTGTTTCTGTGTGAGAAATTGCACTTGCACATACAAGACTGACTTATAGCCGCTGTTCATACCATACTTTCGATACATTATACGTAGGATTTTAAATATTCCTCACTGCCGTTCTTCATATTCTGCCTCTGACCTTCCCTCCATGTCTCTGTATACACAGTGAGTCAGCAGCAAGCAGACACCCACACAAACACACATCTGCACTCAGACAAATTCATTTGGTTTTCGGCTCTATTGGCCTGGAAGGGACCCATAAGTGCTGTCCCCCTTTTTTCTTGCTTGTTAGATCATCAACCGTCAGCCAGTCACACACTCCTGATGCTGCACACGCTCACTGCACTGCAGTGAGCCAGCATTTATTCAGAGAGAGAGAGAGAGAGAGAGAGAGAGAGAGAGAGAGAGGAGGGAGGGAGGAGTAGGATGAATGGATGAGACAGACTGAGCAAAGAACGAGAGTGATTGGAGGAGAAGAAGTGATGAGGGGGAGCAAAAGAGAAAGGAGAGAGGGAGGGGAAGAGATGATGCAAAAGCTGAAATACAATCTAGACAAATCACCCGTCCTCAACTTGGCTCACATGTGCGCACACCCAGAAAGCTACTGAGAAGCTGTCTCATTCACTCACACACACATCTTGTCGATGTTCAGCTGGTCGCTGCTACCTGCAGAGAGGCATCGTCTGCTGTCAGCGCTGAAATGACCTGAAGGAGGGTTTAGAGGAACATTTCCTGCTGTTTCGCTCACATGGAGCCAGTGTTTCAGTATGTTTGCTGGAGTGGATGACGCCTGTTGATCCTCCTATAGATGCAGCTCTGTAAGTCTTTTGATAATGCTTTAAGCTTGTTAAGATGTGTGTTGTAGATTTTATCCTAAAATTTGCAAAATTATAACTTGTTTACTTTGGAGGCAGTACACTTGGGAAAATATGTCAAATTTCCTCTGTTCCGAGCATGAATTCCTTTAAATTAAATTACTCTTTCCTTTCAAATACCCCGGTGTTCCAATGACAGCTTCATCCAGCAGGAATTCTTCTGCTCAGCTTGTGTGGCTCTGATTATGTAAGAGTGGAGTGTTTTGTGAGGCTGCTGCGACCTTGTGCACCGTCAGCAAGAGGCTGCTTCTGATGTGTCTGTCTGCTTGGATTTATAATCAGAGCCAAATTTGATGCTACGTTCATCTGCTTAATCTTCTCTGTGGAGCCGGTAGGTTATTAACATGCTGCCTAAGAGCTAAGCTTCTGTTTGTGCATGCTGTTGCTTGTCATTTTTGTGGATGTCTGAATGAAGAATAGTGTCTCTAAATCTGGTTTAGCTCCCAGGATGGTCAAATGTTTGGCATTGGTTAAGTTTTTATCCTCTGGCTGTCCTACTTTGAAGTCTCTGTTTCAATTGAATGCCACATATTTGGTGACTGATGACAAAAAGCCTTGCAAAACATTGGTTATAACCCACTGGTAGCAGAACACCTTCATGATATCGTCCCAGGAGCAGTTTCTATTCTTAGCCTTCTGTTTTCAGGCTCACACAATCACCACATGTAGTGTTATACGCTGTTCTTTCAGAAGGAGAAGAGGAGAAGAGATGACATAGTTCAGAGAGGAAGACATTAAGGAAGAGAACATAAAGAAGGAGAAAGAGAGCATGCACCACAGAAAGAATCACAGTCCTGCGGGGTTTCCTCTCAGCAGCAGAGGTGGCCTGTTTCTGTGCCCTGTCTTCAATGTGAGGAGACAATAAAAGCACTGACACACTTTCTTTGTCTAAGTTAGCTGCCAGATTACATGACGGTTAAGTCAGACCTAACAGTAAAAAAAATAATAATAATAAGATGAAACTGTGGACTAAATTAGCCTCAATTAAACTCCTGAAGAATCTGTAAACATTGTGTGGTATTGGTGATTAAGAAAAGTGAATGTTATGGGTTATGTTTTGTGTCTTTGCTAAGCTGAGTATAGTGTGCCTTGCTCACTTCATGATGAAATATTTATCACTCAGAGTGCTTTTTGAGAGGAACATCCACTCAGAGCTGCAGCATGTCGCTAAGCAGTGCTGCTGCTGCTATGGTTCAAAACATGGAGATCAAGAGCATATAAGAGTACAAGATCATTCCTCTCCATCTTTTTCTCAACAGTGAGGAATAATTTTATGTCTTATGCCTTGAAAGACTTGGAATTACTGATTTTAAAAACTGTTACTACTGCTTCAAACACAAATATCTGCTGGATACTGAGTCAGAGCACTCTTTTACCTACTCTGATATCATTACATAAGGTACCTGAGGTTAATCTTTGATGTGAGGCAAAATGAGGCCAAAGATTGCTAAAGGGGCAAGTCAGCAAGGGTTTAAATAAATCAAATCTCTGACTTTATAATACATATAAATAGAAACTGGAAAAAAATGTGGATCAGCCTCACTTTGAAGTAGTTTATCCTCTTAATAAAAAGTCCAGAGAAGATAAAGATCTGGTGGGTCACATGAGTGGATTCATTAAACATTAACAAAATTCTGAATTAGTTGGAAGCATACCTCTTTGGTCGTAACTTAAATTAAGCTTTTTGGTGCTAAGAATTTCTAGGATTTGGAATCAAATTTGCAATTAAACTCTTATTTAAACTATTGTCATTTAATGTATGTTGTTCACATGCCAGAATGTGGGAAAGACACTTAACCCCAAAACTGGTGGCTGTGTATGAATGGGATTAATGAACGCTGATGGGCAATTTACATAGCAGCCTGTGCCATCAGTGTATGAATGTGGTGGCAACCTTTAGCATGTGCTGGTGTGTTAAACAAATTGGTAACTTAACTGAAAGTTGGCCCCAATATCAAGACTGTGGTGGAAGGTCATGTGATTAGACTGAAAACTCAAGACAGTGCGGCAGTAGCAGGCAAACTGAATTTGGTTTATAGTTCTACTGTTACAACAGTGAACAATGTAGTGGCATGTTGCACATTATTCTGTTGTGCCATCAGTTTGCATCTGCATCCACAAAAGTGTCATTTCAATTGCCTTCTGAAATGCCCTTTGTAAACAGTTTATGTAACAAACTGAGCAGAGCACTCAAGGGAAGCTAAGCCCACAGTGATCAGCTGACAGCTCAGCTGATTACCTTCCACACATCCAAGTAATGTCAAAATCAGTGTTTTATTTAAACTTTTTTAGACTGCTATGCTAACTCTTCCTGGCTCCTGCAACAGAGTTTTGGAGCAAATCAGCTGGTGTGTCCATATTGGAAATGGGCTGGGCTTTGAGCCTCCACACTAACAGCTATAGGGCGCCTGTCAGTCACATGAGCCAAGTTGGGCCTCTGATTGGACAAACTTGCATTCTAAATATCTTCTAAACTGTTGACTTAAAAAAAAATCACCCCTTCACAACCTTTCAAATGGTGTGCCCATGAACTCAATGGATAGGAAAGTGATCAATTTTTTTAACAGAAAAAACTTCTAGCTGTCTTTTCTTTGGGATCATTTTGGCCCAGACATTATCACTGTTACTTAACTTGATACTGAGCTGTTTGTAGTGTGTGCATTTCCTCTCTCAGTGAGATGTGGAAGGAAGAAGACACTTTGCTTTGACTCTTGATCTTTACAACCCACAGATCTCAACTCACCTCTGTTGTGGCTTATTATGTTTGATCGTGCTGAGCGTTTTTCTACTGTGATCTCACCTCTCTCCGTGTTCTCTTTGTTCCCCTCTGCAGGGTGCAGGGTAAGAGGAAGAAGGACTCATATGTCAGAGTTTTAGGATGGCCAGTGAAGGCGCCACTATTCCCAGCCCCGTGGTCCGTCAGATCGACAAGCAGTTCCTGATCTGCAGCATATGTCTGGACCGCTACGAGAACCCCAAAGTCCTGCCCTGCTTACACACCTTCTGTGAGAGGTGAGTGGAGCTACTGTGCTACTTTTCAGTAGGAATGTTTCAGTCCTGTAATTATT
Organism: Labroides dimidiatus; assembly: GCA_030710495.1. NCBI lineage: Eukaryota > Metazoa > Chordata > Actinopteri > Labriformes > Labridae > Labroides > Labroides dimidiatus. Next base: position 24,426,809 of record CM061145.1, read on the forward strand.
CTGATGTGAGAGAGTCGTGGGCTTTAAATTTGCAAATGGCTCATGTAGGAAGATTATAGGAAGGAATAATTGTTCAGTTCCAAATGCAAGAGAATTATTTTTATATTTGCTATATTTAAGTTGTAATTTTAGTTTCTTAAACATGCTTTATAAATGTACTTAGATACATTTGCCACTGAGATCCAGTAACAGTGATATCTTGGTCTTGTAATCAATGTGTGTACTGGTTTGTTTGTATATATATATATATGTATGTGTGTGTGTGTTGCCCTCTGTGAAGTCAGCCTTTGTCTCTCGCACAAAGAGGACGTGTGGACAGTGCCGGTCTGTCCTCTCACTGTGGCAGCTTCTGCAGAGTCATTACACTGACACTTCGAACAATGTACAATAGCTGTTTTTAACCGACGTATCTTCATTTCTCTGTTCCATGTGTGTGGGATTTATTCCTCAAAGAGTATTTAAAACTGGCTGCGGTGGGGCAAAGGTTAGGGCAGCTGCCTCACAGCTTAAAGGTCAGCAGTTTGAATCGTGGTTCGCCTGGTGGGCCTGTGTTCTCCCAGTGCATGTGTAGGTTCTCTCCCCCAGTCCAAAAACATGCTCACGAGGTTAATCGGTGACGCTAAATTGCCTGTAGGTGTGAGTGTGTACGTAACAGTTTGTCTCTGTGTGTCATCCCTGTAATTGACTGGTGACCAGTCCAGGGTGTACCCCGCCTCTCGCCCTAAGACAGCTGGGATAGGCTCCAGCCACCCATGACCCTGAACAGGATAAGCAGTATAGAAGATGAATGAATGAATGAATGAATGAATGAATGAATGAATATCTGGTTTTTAATGTGAAACTAAAACTACAGGAAAGCAACTAAGTGCAATAATCAATAAATCAGCAGTTATAGGAAAGCATTATAGTTGACTTGCATTAATGCGTGTGACCACATCCAGTATGATTATTGTTGTAGTAAAGAGGAGTGACCACATACTTCAGCAACTCCATGTTGCTCTACTGTACAACAGCAATTTTCAAGACCGTTGTACAGTATTGTGCAAACTAAACAATAACCCCTAAGTGAAATTTGTTACATTTCAACCATTCTCCTGTTTAAATAAAAACCAAAAAAAAGAAAACTAAACTGAACTAAACTACCCATAGATGCACTGTTCATAATGTGTTTTTTTTAACATTTATAATCATTTTAACCACAGCTTGTTTGATAAAAAAATTCAAACTTTACACTGCAAAAAACTGAAATCTTAGGAAATGCTTTTGTCTTATTGTTAGTAAAAATGTCATGTCTCATTTAAAGATATTTAAAGACAAAAATCAGCTCTGAATTGTTTGTAACAAGTAAAAAAATCTGCGAGTGTAGTAAGTGAAAGTTTCTTGTATTTAGACATTATTCTAAACTTGACAAGTGAACTTTTCTTACCCTACTGGCAAATTTTTTTACTTGTTGCAGGTAATTCAGACCTTATTTTTGTCTTTTAATATCCTGAAATAAGACACTTTTCTGGACTTGTCTGTTGAATGTGGCTCATATTAAGTATAATAAGGCAATTCTTACTTTACTTTTCTTACTTTAAATAAGACAAAAACACACTGGCTTAGATGACAGTTTTTGTATATAAAATAGATAAAAAAAAGAAATATGAATGAAAAAGCAACTGTTTAAAATAATCAAGTGCATATACTCAAGTAGTCTACTGTAGAGTGGTTCAATTTTAATGTTTTACTTTTGTCACATTATTTCCTCTTCTGTACACATAAATTTACACAAGTTGAACTTCTTTTAGAAAGTAATTTTACATTTTGATTTTGAGAAAATGATATTCTGATCTTACTACTTAACCTCTGCCCCTACTCAATAGTGACCACAGAGTTCATAAAGTACTGTATTTGCAAAACTGTCAGTGAAACTAAAATGAAAGTTAGCATTAAAGTGAAAGGACCTAAAGGATCATGGCAGGGTTTGTTTGACTCTACTAGAAACTTAGCTTATTTTGTAGTAGTATTTGTAGTATTTTAGCCACCAGATGGCAGCAGAGGGGTGAATTTTTTTTTCATGGCATTACTTTACTGATTTATCTTAACTGATTAAAACTTAGTAGAATTATTTCAGTCATTGTCAGACAAAAACAGACCATCCAAGACTGGATATATAGAAACTCTGAAGAAAAAGAAAATGTCTGCATATCTGCTTTATATCACTCTTTGCAGAGACAGACATGTCCTCCTTCTCTTCTGTCCCTTCTACATAAACCACACACATCACACCACCGTCTCCCTGCAGACTCTCTTTGATCGCTCTCATTACAGACTGCTCCCACTCAGACTCAGTGTCCCTGCTGCTCTCCTCCTCCAGGTGCCTGCAGAATTACATCCCGGCTCACAGCCTCACATTGTCCTGCCCCGTGTGCCGCCAGACCTCCATCCTGCCGGAGAAAGGTGTGGCGGCGTTGCAGAATAACTTCTTCATCACCAACCTGATGGACGTGCTGCAGCGGGCCCCGGACAGCTGCAGCCAGGAGGCCGCCGCTCTCAACACCATCACCACTGTGGCTGCTGGACAACTGCTGTCCTGCCCCAACCATGGAGGCAATGTAAGAGTCTCACTCAAACACACACACACACACTGGGCTTGGGTTTTAATTTAATTCTTATAGCAGCTACATCACCAGCATCACCAGGGTTTTATTAACCAGGTTTTTTTCAAATTTACCTAAACTCTCAGCTGATAGAAAGAAAATACAGTGACAGTTACATGTGCCATTTGCTGCCTTATTGATGTTCTTTATTCTTACAAGCAGTGCTTTGAGTGAAAAAAAAAGAAAAACAATATCCAGTTCTACCCTAACTTACTCGTTGGTGTGTCAGTCATTACTATTACATTCTAAATGGTTACAGTTAAACCAAAGAAACTGGAAGAGACAGATTACACAAAAAATATTAATTGAAAAAATAGCACCAGCGTTTCACATAAACAAATGTCACTATACTCTCGTCCCATTGTTTTTGTGCCAGGCCATCATATGCTGTCTCCAGACAAAAACAAATAAGTGAGTCTCATGTTATGCCATGTGTAATGTATTTTAGGTGCCATTAAAAATTGCTAAGAGAAACTGTGATATAAAGAGAACGGGGAAGAGTACCAGCAGCTGGTAAGAAGCCTCAGAATGCTTAGAAAAGTCCCAGTACCCTAAGGGGTTAATTTAAAAGTGGAGCTACTGCACACTGGGGCCAAAATTTGCTCTCACATTTCATTCTGTTCATTTCATTTCCTGCCACTGGCATGCTTATAAGTGTGCCTTTGGCAAGACATAGCAAATGACATGCCAATAAATTCTTTTGGATTTATTAAAATATTAATTTAGATTTTAATGAAAATAAATCTACAGCTGGCAACAACTCAAAATAAACTTGCAAGGCTGAATGAAGGCACGGTTGTGTTTTTATGTTAACATGCTAACATGTACACAGTGACAATGCTACCATTACAAATGCAAGTCAATGTTCAAGTCTGAGTTCCAGCCATGAATGCAGAAATCAGAATAGAGTCACGGGTCTCAAGTTGAAGTCCCCAAGTAGAACAACACTGAGTGAAGCTGACAGAGCAGTCAAAAGTTTCCCTCCAAAAAAATGTTACAGGATCTTGTGATTAGAATTTATGTAATAGGGGATATGAACAGATATTATGTCTGTCTATCCCAAAATTCATTTCTGTACTGATAGTATTGACTGATTGTGGGGTTGGAGAAAAAGTTGAGGATCTTAATAGTCATACTGCTCATTAAAGTCTGAAATCCAACCGTGAGTCTCTGAAAGAAACTTAGTTCTGGACCAAAGAAGTTGTGACCAACATTCCCATTAACAAACGCTGCACATGTGGCTAAAGCATTTTGGACTAAACCTCTAACCTATACTTAAGTCAAATGTGTATTTTTTTCCTTGCTGCTTAGGTCATGGAGTTTTACTGTCCGCCCTGTGAGACGGCCATGTGTCAGGAGTGTACAAGCGGAGAACATGGAGAACATCCAACTGTACCTTTGAAAGACGTTGTGGAACAACACAAAGCGTCATTACAGGACCAGCTTGACTCTGTAAAGAAGAGGTACAACAGCACTCCAGTCTCTTTGCAAATCACTCCTGAGCAGCAGCCAAAATGACACAACAAACACAACAAGATTGTTGACCAAAAAAATTAAAATAAAAAATCATCTCTTTCTGCTCTTCTCCTCTGTTTGCTCCCAGGTTGCCGGAGATTGACTCAGCCCTGCAGACACTGTCAGAGATCCTGCAGCAGCTGACCAATCAAAAGAGCTCCATTGAAGATGACATACATACAACATTTGATGAGCTGCAGAAGACTCTGAATGTGCGCAAGAGCGTTTTGCTTATGGAGCTGGAGGTCAACTACGGTCTCAAGCAGAAGGTAAACAAACATCTGAGAGGACGTAGTTTACTCTGAAAAACATGTTAGGCTTGTTTAAGAGGTGGGTTTGAATTTTTAGGATAGACAGCAGACTGTATAATACATCAATACAGACTCAGTGAGATCAACCGTTGATTTCTTATGAAACCCAATGATAAAAGTCACTATACCAGAAATGCAGTTATTTTAAAGGTTTAATACAGACAGACTGCATTTTAAGTGAACATAACACTGACCTAAGTACAGTCACTGTTAATTCATCTGACTGGTTTTGCTGATCTATGTGTCTGAGGGCTCAGATGGTCTGATAGATGATTAACAAAGAGAGATGGACGGGGGGTTGGGAAATAAAGCACCACCCTAATCCAGATGACCAATCGTATGCTCTGGTTATGAACAAACTACTGCCCCCTCAGGGAGCTGCGTCACATGGGACACTAATTATTAACAACTGGGTGGCTGGTGTTGCGTCAAAACACTGAACTCGAGGGAAAGTCAGACACGAGGATCCAGCTTTGTTGTTGCTTGTAGCTAGATGGAGCCAGTGGCCTGAATGTACAGTCAGGATGATTTGGGTGTGTCATGTGCAGTGAGGCGACACAGAACAGCTTTGCTCTTCAGTTTGTAAACACACTCTTCTTCATTTACTCTTGATCTGGAGTTTTACAGTTTGTGCAGACAGTTACTTTTCATGCAGACATTTTTACAAAGCGAAAGAGAGAGTGGAACTTGATGAAAGGAGACATTTAACTCCTGTTTGAGATAAATGGATAAATGGTCTGTTGTTGTTGGAGAAGAGGAGTATGATGGCCAGATCAGGGTGAGTCTTTCCTCCTTCTTTCATCAGGGTAAGGTTATTTCCTAGTAACAGAGAGAAAATTTAAAGAACTTCAGTGACAAAGAGCTTCTTTCAAGTGTTTGATAACGATCTAAATGTGACTTGTGTCATCTTTTGAAAGCTTAAATAGAGCTACTTCCATATGCAGGGTATTTACTGACTCATGATGGCAGAATGCTCCATTTTTTACATCATGAATTCCTGTTATTCTTTGGTCCCAAAACTCTCATTTAAATATGAATTTATACAATAATATAACACAAAACATCTGATCTGTTCATTTTTTGTGAAGTGATTTATATGCAGTCAAATCAGCTGCAACTGGCTTACATGAAAACATTCATTTGAACACACTCTTAAAACCACAGCACTAATTCAAATAGAGAAATGATGTTGTTTTTCTCATACTGGTGGATGAATTTTGACATCAAGTACAGAGGAGAAACAGGTCATATGGCTAAAAGCATTGGGCAGATATCAGCTCTTGAGAACAGGCTGACAAGTTACGCACATATTACATCAACATCTCTTGGGATGTTTCTGTTGGTGGGGGAGGATGATTTTTTGCTTGTTATTATTAAGATCAATGTATTTTTTTTAACAAACACTAAACCAGCTTAAATCACATTCACTCTGAGTCATGGTTGATGCTTTGTTTTTTTAAAAAAACTTTGCTTTGGTCTTAAACTCTTATACGCCTCTTATGCAACTTTTGGAGCTTATTGGGATTAATGTGTGGTCCCATGTCATGTTGTTCCCAACATTGGGTTTTAGACCCACACAGATCATGATAAGATTGCTGGGTTATGAAATGACAAAGGAATTATGCTTTTCTTTTGTTTATGTTGGGGGAAAAATGTCAGTAAGTAAAAATGTGCAAAATACTACCACCGGATGAGAAACTGTAGATGTAAAGGAGCTTTTAGGATATTTTTGATGCAATGTTTAATATTGTCCTTTTACAAATACATTAACATGATTAATTGAAGAAAGGGGTCGACCTCATTTGAAGCTTACAGATAAAACTGTTTATTTCTGTGTTTACATTTTGATTTTTGTTTGCTCTTGGCTAAATGTGAACCCTTGTTTTCTTACACCTTGGGATGGAAAGAGTTTTCCTTCATTGAAGCGTTTGCCAAAAATTCTGAATAAATCTTTATGATTCTGGATCTGCGATGCAGAATCATGGAAAGTGAGCAATATAGGGAAAACTTTACACTTCTCCTGTTTTATTGGTGGGACATCATTAACCAGTCATATACAAACTTGTAACGTATCTCAAAGTCTGTGAATGCAAAGACTGGATCTTGGCCATACTACTGAAGAGGCTGCAGCATTACTGTGACATCACTTTTTGGTTTGTGGACTGCATTCATATCTGAAATTCTGATGGTCTCCATCCACATAGATAGGTGTGTCTCTATCTTGGTTGCACTCAGGTGGGGGTCATGACAAGGCATTTTCCCACTGACTTTACCCTTGAACCAAGAGGTTTATTCCAGTATCAAGTTTTAAAAGTATATAGATGACTGTTGTCTTATCTTTACCACAGAGTAACTCTGCTGCCCCCTGGTGTTTGTGTTTGTAGGTGCTCCAGGCCCAGCTGGACACCCTGCTGCAGGGTCAGGACGGCATCATCAGCAGCTGCAACTTCACGGAGCAGGCACTGAGTCATGGCACCGAGGCTGAGGTGCTGCTGGTGAAGAAACAGATGAGTGAACGTCTCATCGAACTCGCCAGTCAGGAGCTTCCTCTGCAGCCCGGAGAGAATGACCAGCTGGATTTCATTGTGGAGACAGAGGGACTCAAAAAGTCCATTCACAACCTGGGAACTATCGTAACAACCAATGCTGTGGCCTCTGAGACCGTGGCTACAGGTGAGGGGCTGCGTCACTGTGTGGTGGGTGTGCCCACTTCCATCACCATAACAACAAAGGACAAAGACAGAGAGCTTTGCAAGATGGGCAATGCAGTCATCAGGGCAGAAATCTCTTCACCTGATGGCTGCAAAGGTGAAGGAGAGATCCTGGACAACAAGAATGGGACTTATGAGTATCTGTTTACAGCTCCTAAAGAGGGGACTTTTAATTTATCTCTGCGGTTGTATGACCAACACATCAAAGGAAGCCCCTTTAAAATAAAGGCCACCAAGTCTATAGACATGTCGCCCACTTGTGACGGCATGAAGAAGAGGCTGAAGTCTCCAGGAAGTGGTCACATCAAGCAGAAAGCCATCAAGAGACCGGCCAGTATGTACAGCACAGGGAGGAGGAAAGAGAACCCCATCGAGGATGACCTTATATTCAGAATCGGTGAGAAAACAAGCGTGGATATTAAACCTTTTTAACTTATCTGCAATCAGTTTTTGACTGATTTTCAACATAATTTCAATCAAAAAACAGTCACATCATTTATCTTTCAATTTAAATGTTTCCCAGGTAATAAAGGGAGAAACAAAGGGGAGTTTACAAACCTGCAGGGTGTGGCTGCCTCCTCTTTGGGAAAGGTGCTGATAGCAGACAGCAACAACCAGTGTGTCCAGGTAAAGTTTGCTTTCACTGTACTATAGGTCATAGGTCAACAGAAATAGGTCAACAGTCCATAAGAGGTCACATAAATCATTAGTGTACCACCATAACTTTAATGTTCACCCTCTACATCCTACTTCAGCTTCAGTAGAACCCATCTTTTTAAATTATTCCCTGATTTCTTTTTGCTGCAGATTTTTTCAAATGACGGTCTGTTCAAGAGCCGGTTTGGTGTCCGAGGCAGGACTCCAGGTCAGCTGCAGAGACCGACGGGTGTGGCCGTCCACCCCAATGGTGACATCATCATTGCTGATTATGACAACAAATGGGTCAGCATTTTCTCAAGTGAAGGCAAGTTTAAGGTAAGCTTCAGACTGATCCAGACTGTCAAATCTGAATATCCATGAGGAAAAGTTTACTGACATAAGATGCTGCCATAAATCTAAAACAAGCTGTAGATGTTTGTGAGGATAAATATTATATTCATGATTCAAACAGGAAAACAGGTTTTAGTATATATGGCCCGTCCACAGTCTAAAATACTGAAGTTTAATTAGGGCTGCAGTAAAAATTGCTATTTTTTACAAAGCAGACTGTTTGTGCTTGAGGACTGATGGATTTCTGTTGTGTAAACCAAGGCATGTTGACATTATGTGTTGTATGTCTGTAACTTTGTTTGTTTTTTTTGCTTGTCTTGGCCAGAATACTTTTGTTAAAGACATCTCTCAACAAGGTTTTCCTGGTTACTTTTTTTTAAAAGATTTTTTTCAATCACGCAAAAAGGTCATGACAAATCTTTATGATTAACAAGATTTGCCTTTCAATGACTTATTTTGAGCAACTAAGAGTCAAATACCCAATTACTCCCTAATTTTTGTCAGAAGTAACAAGAAAAAGGCCAAAATTGTGACATATTGTTCTAAAAAAATTCCAAAACAGTGGGAAAAAAAGTTTATCAAACTGATTAATCAGTTCACCATTTCAGCTTTAGAAGTGAGAAATGCACCTGTGCAGCTTTCTACATTATCCTGAATCTTTGTAAGTGCTGAAGTGTAGAAGTTTAGACACTGATTTATCTATATGTGGCAGGTTTTAAAACTGATAGATAGGTCTTTCATGCATAATTAAGAGAGGAAATGGCTTCCCAAACTCTACACAGTCCAGTTGCCTTGTTTTTTGAGTACATGGACATACTAGTCGTTGTAGGTAACCATCATGTAGTCCTGTGATCAAGCGTGACTGCAGATTTGAAATCTGAATTCTTCATTTGCAGAACAAGATCGGCTCAGGGAAGTTGATGGGTCCTAAAGGTGTGTCAGTGGACAAGAACGGCCACGTCATCGTGGTTGACAACAAGGCCTGCTGCGTCTTTATCTTTCAGCTCAATGGCAAGCTAGTCACCAAGTTTGGTAACCGCGGAAATGGTGACAGGCAGTTTGCAGGTACACTCAATGGTAATATGTGCACTGCCCCTTACAGTCTCTCTCTCTCCAACCAGATATCACCTGCATGTGGAATGATGATGAATGCCAAACCAGGAATCATAAAGATCTCATTTGCCTCTGAGGTTCTTAAAAAATAAAAAAGAAACAGAGTTTTTCCTTGAGACCATTTAAAACATAAGTTAAATACTCATTTAATTCTCCATAAATCACACTGCCGTAGACTATTTTATTTACTGCCCCATTGAACTGCATGTTGCACTACACGTTGAGGTATAAATATTTCACTGTAAGCCTTTTCTGTGCTGAAATGCGATGGTTTTTCATCCTCTTGCATGTCCTCTAAAACAGGGGTTATCACACTTTTCAGAGACTGGCAACCCTGCCAAGAGAATACACTGACAGGCCAATAAAAAAAACATACAAATGAAAACAAAAAGAAGATGCTTCATTTAGATGATCAATAGAAATTAGACAATCTATGTGCACAAATTGCTGTGTTTCCTAAATTAATCTGCTGACACTGGTACTGTTGTACTGTTGTAATCCTGGCTTCTTCACCTTGGGAGTTTTGTGACTACAATGTCAGTGGAAAACATCGAACAGTTCTGTTTGCATGTTTTTATATAAAATGTAACCCCTGTTTTAGGTTATATTTTAACAGTAATGGATTAAATATGCTACTGTAAATAGTTTTTGACTTAAAAAGGTATTTCACAGCCCCTCCAGTCAATGATGGAGTGAAACAACATAAATCTTGTTGTCATTTTTCTTTTTTCAGGCCCTCATTTTGCTGCTGTGAACAACAACAATGAAATCATTGTGACAGATTTCCACAACCACTCAGTCAAGGTGAGTTCAGTACCTAAGCAGAGAAAGATTGTGATTGGTAAAGCAAAACAGGCAAGGAAATGTACATTTTCTTTTATATTTTGTCAAATCTTTATAGTTTTCCTCTGTGTACGTGTCTCATATTCAGCCTTACCATCCAAACTTTTCTTTGGTTATTTCTTCACTTCGTGTTTGTTTACCTGTTAGATCAGATACTTTGAGTAATTCTATTGTATAGTTTACATGCAACTGTGATTAACATCTCCAAACCCTTAGGTGTTCAACACAGAAGGAGAGTTTCTGCTGAAGTTCGGTTCTAATGGTGAGGGAAATGGGCAGTTCAATGCTCCCACTGGAGTGGCAGTGGATGTAAATGGAAACATCATAGTGGCAGACTGGGGAAACAGTAGGATACAGGTCAGTACAACGAGTCTGACAGAAGAAAACAGAACTTTCACCCCCTGCAGTTTAACTGTTTGGGTTCTAGCATGTGACCTTTAGACTAATGCTGTGTCCCAAATCACACACTTTCGCAAGTGAACTCACATGAAGTGCACTGTGTAGTGTGTACACTCTGCACTTGCTGGAACAGTGCAAAAAATCTTACAGGGTAGCGTTGCCCCAAATCAAACACTGCAGATTTGTACTTACCAGAAACTTTGACTGCATTTCTCCTGTTCTCCTGTTATTCACTGATATCATCCATCAACCATTGTTAGATTCATTCCCGGCCCTTTTTCTATGTAGCCAATATGGCTACCGTTGAGGTTGAGAAGTGTCCACCGTTCCACACTCAGCTTTTTGCCTGATTTGAATGCACCAGGTGAGAAATCAAAGTGCACTGCATTTTTCCATACTGCCAGTGTGAAGGCACTTATGCACTCAAATAGTGAGTGTAAGTGCAGAAGTACGTGATTTGGGACACTGCATTAGTTTTACACCATGCAGAATGGTGTTTTAAAACTTGCTCTACATTTAGAATTTGCCAGTTCAATAGGATTTTTGACTTAAGATGAGTGCCTTGAGACTTTTTTCCTGTCTTTATCTAGATTTGCTTGTGTGAGTAATAAAGGTAGCTGAGTAGAGAGAGTGAGGTATGATATCCAGCAAAGAGCCACCTCTTGGGGTGACAGTTTCTGTACAAGAAATGTTGGATTTAGAGCTAAACCAGTGCCCCAGAAATCTAATGTCTTAGTTTGATTTGACATTACTAATACTGCCCCGTATTTGTGAAAGTTTTTACCGAATACACCCATGCATTCAATACTCTAACATTTTTGTATGAAATGTTTACCCTCTGTCAGGATGACATATGTATACATGCCCAACAGAAGTTCTTCACAGGGCCTTGTCATGCCAAACTCAGTCAAAAAGTTCGCAAACATGATCTTTTTTCCCTAAATGTTAATACAAACAAAAACACTGCCTTTGCATTTCTCCTTCCCTCAGGTGTTCGATGGCAGTGGATCTTTCCTGTCCTACATCAACACTTCAGCAGACCCGCTGTATGGCCCACAGGGTCTGGCCCTAACCTCTGACGGACATGTTGTGGTTGCAGATTCTGGCAACCACTGCTTCAAAGTCTACCGCTACCTTCAGTAGCCCCCCTCCCACCTCGGTGTACAGTGTATATATTTACTCACATGGACTCCTCAGTGTTCGGGGAAGGGCAGATTTGCACTCATTCACTCGCCGGTTCTTCCTTCTTGTTGTTGTGCCATCTGTTCTCCACGTGTGTGTGTCTCTGTGGCATCACATCCAACACTGAACAAAAAAACAAGAGAGTTCTTTGTGGTGTGAATGAAACAAGAGGATCTCTGACATTCACAGACAAGTAATTCTGATTGGTGCTTTAAAAGGGACACTCATTACCTTCTTCAAATTTCATCTCAACTTCACAGTTTTTAAAACAATGTTAATTTCTGAAATGTACACATGTTTGACTTTTGATGTGTTGTGAGATGGTGGTAAAACTGGAAGAAGTGCTGTCGCACTTTTCCCATATTCAACACTGTGTTTCATAAGCCTGATATTAAAGTAAACAAGTAGCTTCATAACCCGAACAACAAAGGAAATCAATCTCAACTTCCAGTAACTGCAGTCTCCTGTTCAGTGCACCTGAAAGTGCTCACATTTTGCCTGTTCACTATGAAACAAAAACACTGTAGGTAGAAAGGTATTTTAAAGCATGATTATGCAACTCTGTGCATGTTCTTCATTCTTATAAACACCAGAAAAACTAGTGTGCACATGTAGAGCTCTGCTTTGGACTAATAAGTAACAACAGCAAAGAAAACTTAAAATCAAAACATTTTTCAATAAAAACTTTACTTATGAGTGCAAGTGTTGTGTGGATGTTACATATCATCACTCAAAGTAACAAGTGGTTAATGAAAAATGCTGATTAACCTGCATAATTGGTGTTACAGAACACAAAAAGTGATTGTGTGTGTGTGTATGTTGTGATTAATTGTGGTACCAAACAAAAGCCATTTGATATGTTGACTTATGATCTGCAGTATGTGAGAGTGTGTATTTGTGTTTGAAACCTCCTGACATCTGGGTTTAGAAGTATCTGCTGTGATCAAAGCATAAACATCCTGGAATTTTAGTGAAAAGCTGCAATTCACTTAATGGACTCAGGCTGCAGAACAATCATCATTATCACTCATTACCATGTGCCCTTATTACTTCATTGGGTTAAGTTTTTAGAACTCATAAAATTTGAGTTTAAACATCTAATTAAATAAAGCAAATGTAGTTCAATAGTTAAGATGTGTACAGAATACACTGTAGAAAGTCTTAATATAAAATATCTTCAAGCAGTCTTCCTTGTTTTCCTCAATTTATTCATTTTCACACAGTTGTTTTAAAATATTTCCTCATCTTTTTTGTTCATACTTGTAATGCCAAATGGAATTAAAGTGCCCATAAAAAAGAGGAAATGTGTTTACTTTCTTTATTTTTGTATGTTATGATAAGGAGTGTGTGTCATTCACTTGATAGCTGCCACAAACTGATAACGTTGTTTTTTGTTTGTTTCCAATAGCCACAGCATGTTAGAGTTTGGAGAGTTTAGTAACGGTCACTCATGTACTCATGAGTGACCGTTGTTTTCTGATGAACCAATAGGTTTGACTCATCAGTCCCTGAAATTGTACGGATAGGTGTAGGCCTTCGTTTTTGGAAATGTATCACATTCGCCAATAGAGGGAGTAAGAAATCCATCCATCCCATAGCTTGTGGCTCTGTCCGTGTTTGGTTTGTACAGGGATGCTGCCTTCAAGTACACTCGGAAATCACTCAGATTGAAGCGGCAGAGAACGTAAATGTCGCTAAATATATTCAACTTGCAAAAGCAAAAAATGGGGATAAACTTAATGTATTTTGATAACTGCTTCAGTTGAACAAAATTCAAAAGTGGTGGTCTGAAGGTAGAACAGACATTTTTTTGACTTATTGTCATACTGCAACAAAAAGACGGGATTTTAAGTTTACGTGGAGTACTGAAGGCAGCAGAGCCCCGTGACACTTCCGCGGGAAACTCTGGCGTGTCTGAACTATTCCTTTCGTCTTTGGACCATCAAGTGCATCAACAACGTATTATTACAAGGCAAACCCGCGATATCTTACTTAAAATGGTAAGTAAATGATCACATTTAGTTGCAGTTGATATATGTCAGAAGCGACCGTGACTTGCGCATTTCTAACTGTAAATCTACCTTAACCTCACCACTAACTGGCACTTTTGTCGCAAAATGAACTGAGATTCTTCTTGGAGTAATACATCGGAATAGTCACGGACTGTCGTCAGTTACCTATTAAACGTTTGCAAACGATTAGTCCATTTACTGCAGCTGATCTGCGCTCATTAACGTGCATAGATTCAGAAAAAATAGATACATCATTCATTATCATTAGGAGAAAAACAAACCTTGTCAGGTGCCTTGAGACTAACAAAAACAAGACATACTGGAGTCATTTACAGTCATTTACCATTGCCAACTGAAAAATTCCACTGAGTGGCACTATAGACTGTATACGGCGAGTGACACCATCTCTTTCCTTCTCGTTGGTTACAGTGAAGTCCGATGCTGCCTCTGGTGGTCGGCAGCGACAGTACAAGAACAACTCTTTAGTATAAGTTCAATAAAGCGCCCCCTACTGCAGTGAAATCTGTCCAAACAGTAAAATTTCAAAATTTTGCAAGTGGCAGGTGTCAAATTCCCCTTTTTCTGTGCAAAGTTCATGCAGTTTGTATCTCTAAATATTATTTTGATTCTGTATGATATATTTAATCAACTATGACTGAAAATAACCTTGTGTAACCATTATACCCCTAACCATCTGTTTCAGTCAAAGAAGAAAGGACTAAGTTTGGAGGAGAAGAGAACTCGCATGGTGGAGATTTTCTTTGAATCAGTGAGTTTTTTCCACTTTATAAGCTTTGTTAAAAACTATTCAAGCTTATATAAACCTACAAGAAATCAGTTTCTGAATGTGAAATCCAGTGTTTCTCACACTGATTTGAGCCGCTGTCTTTTTCGACGTAAACAGATGTTGAAATATAAACTATAACTTGTATTTCAGTTAAACTTACAAGTGCACAGAAAACACAGATGGATCTGCAGAGAAGTGAAGTGTTGTTTGAGTAACACTTGTTTCTAATTTCAAACACATGTAGCTCACACATTGTCTGTGAGAAGTGATGCACCACTTTGTAGTTTTCTCTGTCTACATTACATAGAAACATTTGCTCTCTCTCTCTCTCTCTCTCTCTCTCTCTCTCTCTCTCTCTCTCTCTCTCTCTCTCTCTCTCTTAACTGAACTGACCCAGCATGGCCTAGTAAGAAAAAGTTTGAAATATGAAATAAATATGAAATGAACACATAAGAAATGCACTGAGTAGTTTTTATTAGTAGAATATTATGTACCAAAATATTATGGTGCCTCAGGAAAGAATACAAAATGAATGCATATGTTTTATTGTTGTCATGATAGTTTTTTTTTTACCCTAAAGAACCATAAATCATAACACATACAGTTTAAATTTAAAATACCAATACAGACATAGACTGATGTTGAATAGATGACTATTTCTTTTATCTCACAAAAAAGTATGATAATAATTTATTTTAAATTATCTAGCCCTGCAATTGACTGGCAACCCGTCTCACCCTCCTCTCATCCTAAGACAGCTGGGATAGGATCTAGCCACCCATGACCCTGAACAGGATAAGCAGTATAGAAGATGAATAAATGAATGAAAATTATGTTCTTTCAATTTTTTGCAGAAAGATGTGTTTCAGCTGAAAGACATCGAGAAGATTGCCCCTAAGTCAAAGGGCATAGGTGAGTAATGATTCATTTCTTGTCATCTCGCTTTCCCAAAGAGTATTTTCTCTAGATTGCAAACTAAGTATATGATAAGGAGGAGGAGAATAAGGAGCCTAGGCCACATTTAATCTACATCCTAAACAAACAATGGCATTAAATGAGGCATTCAATAAGTGTTAAACTTGCAGATAAAACTTGCAAGCTTGCATGCAGCTTGATCCCTGTAAAAGATCCCATTAACTAACTACACAACTTTAGCCTTTTAAATTACATACTGTCAGATTATTCTCTGTCAACTTGCATTGCACCTCCATGCATTCTTGAAAAAATTCTAACTTAGCTGCAGCTGCCATCTTAACTGTATTTAGTCTGTATAAGCAAAACCAGACCTCTCACTGGTATCAATCTCAGCCTAGAGAGCTGCTAAAAGCTTTGGGTTTTCAAATAAAACACATTATCTCAGTGCAAACATTGAGACTGATGACACGAGTATCAAGGGGGGATTTATATAAATATAAACCTGTTTTTTTAAGAGCCAGACTCTGCAGAGGAACAAAACTGTTGTGCGAACTGAGGAGGGATTTCTTAGTTCAAAAGTTGACATAACATTAATCTCGAGGAACTGGGTCTTGTTGCTGTGATTAAAAGCATATGTTCTAGACCCTCTTGCTAGGCACTGTGTAGTATTGAATGATGGGGGGAGGGAGTAACAAGAGTTCTGTGTTATGGGCAAATGTTTCTGTAAAGGGGCCAAGGAGGTGATCTCAGCTAAAGTGAAAAAAAGACAGCGAAGCAATAACATACTGGTAACCATTAAAAGAGAGAAGAGTTTGAAGCTGAAATAGGCCAGAAATCTGTCCGAAAAGATAAAGGCGTCAGGAGTCACGCACATGAAGAGTTTTAGCTGATCCCTCCAAATTCTTCGTTATTTACCATCCTCGTTTTTATTTTTGCTGCTGTTTAACATCCTCTCAGGACTCAGTGCAGCTCAGCTGATAAGCTCTTTCAGCCTCACACTGGACCGGCTGAGCAAACGTGTGGGAGTAGTATCACATTTCACCGCTGACACTGTTAAAAATGGAGCTCCTGCTTTATTACATCCTCTCATGCGATGCTTTCGGCGCTCTCTTAGATAAGAATACAACTGGGCAGATAGGCTGCAGATGTGTGGGTTTACTTTTGTGAACAATTGAGTTGTGAGCCTTGCCAGGGGTAAAAATAAGACCCTATGCTGACTTGTGGATTTTAAATCCTCAGTAGGATGTATTATTCTACCAGCTACAATCCCCAATCCGATACTTCTGGTCCGGCCTAAAGTGTCCTAAACTTGTAACAGTACCTCCACCGTAAAGAAGTCATCCTCAAATCGAGTCAGTGATCCAATAGGTATGTGTTTAAGGTTTGTGTTTTTTTCCATCTCTGTGCTGCTCACAGCTCCTATGACTGTGAAGGATGTGCTGCAGAGCCTGGTGGATGACAACATGGTGGACTGCGAGAGAGTGGGAACATCCAACTACTACTGGGCCTTTCCCAGCAAGGCCCTGCACGCTCGCAAGCATAAACTGGAGGAGCTCCAAAAGCAGGTGAAGCCGATTAGATTTAGATTGCAAACAAACACAAGCTCGAAACAACTAAAGTAAGGTGTTTCAGAAATTTAACATATAAAAATGAAGGGAACTTTAGTATCAAAATCAACAAGAGAGAAGCAAGAGCGGTTGCTGTATTTATAATTTGTATAAACAACAGTTTAAAACAGTGTTCATTATTGCTGACATTTGTATTGACTATATGAGTACGGACAGTGTCACTCCGACAGTTGAAAGAAAATTAAGTATTTTGGAGCCAAGACGTGTACAGAAGCAATCTGGCTGGAGTCATGTGATTGACGCCCCCTCTGCTTACCTAACACACGTTTTAACTTACCGATTAAATGATAAAAGATCCCTGAAGTTGGTACAGCTTGCAGCACAGCAGGTTCTTTGGTTGATTTGAAGCAGATACTCTCTGTTTCAAAAAGAGATTTTTGTGTTTGTGTTCTTTATGTTCCCCTCATCATTTCTCTTCTAATTTTCCCATCTGGTAAAGAAAGCAGCAGTAGCCTGTATTTGTTGACAGAGCTGTCAATCATGACTTTACATCCTCTTTTTTTAACACCAAATTTCTAAATGCTGTTTATGAAAGAATGTAGGAAAGAAATTAGACCTTCATTAGCTTTATTTTTTGACTAATGTGCCATCTGTTATGAAGGAGGCAGATTTTTGACCTCTAGTGCATCCAGTCCAAAAGTTTTGGCTTTACTTCTAGGGAGCCGTTGTGTTGTCCAATACATGTTAGAGACAGCAGGGTGGTATTTACCCTTGTTGTGTATGACAGTGAAACACAGAGATGAATATGAGGAGTAGAGCGTGAGGGGAAAATATGCAGCAAATGGCTATGTTGAAGCAGAGATTGCTGGAACAAGGATGATAGCCTCTGTATTTGTGTGCAGTCTTAAACTACTAGGCTAATTGCACCCAAGCAGCAGGATTAAGACAATTGCGCACAGGGATTCCATAAAAATAGCACTTTAATTCTCAGTATTTCCAGTATACTGTGGACAAAACCAACATGGAATGTGTTTTTCAACTGAGAAAGATGAAAATCATGAACCAGGCTCGATAAATTATTGAATTATTGACAATATGATACATAACATTAAAAGTCACGATATATCTCAGTGGCTGTTACTAAACAAAACTTGACTGAAGTATAAATTTGACTTTTAAAAAAAGGACTTTCAGAAGCAGCATCTTCTCAGGCTTTTAGAACAAACCTTTTTTTATTTACAGGTGGTCACCATTGATTGCTATGTGTTAGAAAACCTTGGTCACTATAGTATACAGTAAATGAGCTCATAATATGTTAAGGAAAAAGCCCTGAAAATACTTTTTGTTATAAACAGAACAGACAAGAGGAAGAAAATTCAAAGAAGCACTTCAGTCAAGTCCTTTATTTAACCTTTATTTTAAAAAAAGTCTTGATTTTATTTATTTATTTATTTTTGTGATTCAATATCTCCAAATGAAATTTCGACCAAGGAAACAAAAAAATTACCCAGACTACTACGTTTTGTGAAGACATTTGCTGTCACAGGGAGTAACACTGCAGCTCATTTTCAATTTCTCAAGGTCTGCTGTGTCCTATTTCTCTCTCCTGTTGCATCGCCAACAGATGGTGTGAGGGTGGTGACTCCTCTGAGAATGGCAGCCACCAGATTTCTGGGACAGAAGTTAAATTGTGCAGAGCAGCAATCTGCCACGAAGTAATAATGTGTGATTATATCAGAGGCCCTAACTGTATACAAGCATTGATGACCAGGGTTCCACTGGAACTGTTCAGGGTGCTGATGACGATAACCAGGCTTCAAGTAAACTGCTGATCTGGTTCTTGTGCTGCATTAATAAACTGTAGGCCTCACTTATCCTTTTCAAGTTTTCCTGGAGAAGTGCTTTATTAATGTTGACTTTGTGGTTATTTAGCTTTAACTGAACAATACACATACTTTACATCACTGTTATAAGTGATTAATGCTTGTAAACCATAATCCTCTTAATCACTGTTTGACACTCAAGTTTATTCAAGATGTAAAGAGAGAGCAGCTAATAGCTGCTAACTGTAGCTTATCTTTTGCTCTAAGCTGTTGACCTTGCCTTTTTGAGGATTATTTGTTAGACTTCAAAACATTTTTCACTATTTTTGTGTTTTAGCAGTTCTTACTTGAACAGCTGAATTGCATCAGAGGAAAAGAACAGGGATATTTCTGGCGTTTTGATCATTTCATCCTTATTTCAACTCTTTCTCCAAAGAATTCTGAGGCAAAGCAGCGAAAAGTGTCTTTGCAGAAGTCAATCGAAAAAGCAAAACTGGGACGTGAAGATACAGTAAGAATATTTTCATATGTAAAATAAATCCATATTTAATTTAAATGTTTAGTTATTGAACGATTTGAGTAATCCAAGCAGATTAGACTTTTCATCTCATAAAGATGTTCTGCATGTGTTTGTAAAGGAGGAGAGAAGCTCTCTGCTGAAGCAGCTGCAGGCGTTGAGAGAGGAGAAAACCCAGCTGGAGGCCGATTTGGAAAAATACAGAGAGTGTGATCCTGAAGTTGTGGAAGAAACGAGTGAGTACAACGTAGCTTTTTGGTGCTATCAGTTTATGACAATTTAAGACAAGAGAACCCCAGCCACTTAAAAATAGATAAATAACACCACACAAACAAAAGTTTAAAATAAACCACGTCAGACTCATCAATTTGGGGCCAGTGGCATTATCTCTATTTCCCATACGTTGCTAAGTTAGTTTTAGAGATATTTGTTGCTAGTGTGTTGAAATGTGTGTTTTTCTTTGTGTCACCAGTGTAGAAGTTAGCTCCCCTTCATTAAAAACCAATGTGATTTTTACATGGATTTGGATTATTGCAGTAAATAAGCTCTTTGCTAAAGTTTATACTACTTATTTTTTTCTTTAGCAGATTATCTTCACAAATGAACTATGAGGGAAAATCTTTTAAGCTTGTGCTAAACACATCCATATCCTACTAGGTTTGGGGCAAAGTGCAACGAAAGTTCGAACACCTTTGTGGGATTTAGTACATTTCCTACAGAACTATTATCTTGTAGTGCTTATCTAAAGAGGTTAACTCAACAGAGATAAGATGAGATGGAAATGTATAATCCTTGAGGGAAAACTCAATCAATCATCTTTTATTTATAAAGCATCTTTCATAAGAATAAATGCAATTCAAAGTGTTTTACAGTGATTGAACAAAAAAAATTATAAAATACATACACTACATAAGAAAAAAAATAGAATAATGGCAAAAATTTAAAAGAGATTTTACAGTACAGACTAATGCTTACCTTTAAGAATCTCCCTTGGGGATTAATAAAGTACATTCTATTCTATTCTAATTCTGGTGACTTTTACGTCTAACTTGTTGTGAGTACTTTGCCTTATACGGCAGACAGGATGAAAGTGTACAAAAGTACGGACAAGTATACAAATTTTTGATCCAGCTGGATCAATAATGCTACAATTTGAGAGGTGGAGGGTGAGAAAGTCAAAGCTTCATTGGTTGTATATAAGTGTACACACAGCTGTTATAATGCAAGGTTTTGTAATGTAAAACAAAAAATGAGACAGGGTTGTGTAGACTTTTTGTATCCACTATATATCTTGGGGGATGGAAAAACAGGATCTCATGTTGATTGGTAGACATCAATATTTTTCTCTCTTAGCTTCTCAGCACATAAATCATTCAGCCCAGGGATAAAAACACTAATGGAAAATATTCCAGGGAGAGAAACCTTAAATAACCAGAGATGCAAGATCTTGGCCAACAATCAAAATCACCCCCTCATATTGCTGAAAACGCAACACATGGCATTGATGTTGAAAACATAAACGCCTCTCTTAAACATTTCATATAACAGCTATCTTTAGTGAACATATGGCTTGAAGGAGGCATTAATGCAGTCAGATAAATTCAAGAAGAATATGGTAAATTAACTAATAAATTAAATGTTTGCCAGACATCAGCATCCTGTTCAGTTTTATTCCACCTTTAATTAACCAGATCTGTCTAGCTGAGTCAAGAAATCTATATGAGATTGAAGTCTGTTTTGTGAGAGATATTGCGGGTTTTCTACCCTTACTTGAGGGAATACATGGATTATACAGATTTTACAGATATTCCTTCATTGTGGCTTCTTTCTTTGCTTTACAAAGCAACAATTTGGGCTGCTTTTGTCATATCTACTCCTTATTTTTTGTTTTCACCTAAAACAGGCTGGTTGAAAGACATCGTCAGTTGTTAGAATCGAAAAATGTCAGTTGGTGTAACTAATGTTTCTCAAAAGAAAATCTGATATTGTGCAAAAAAAAAGTTTTTATGAATGTGATTTTAGCGGTCAACTTCACTTTAAAACTAAATTTGAAATGATTTTAAACCAACTGACCAAAAAATAGAGAGAAAACATTGACGTCTACGGCATACTGACTTGCTCAGTACAGCAAAAATCCATATCATCTAAGTTAAGAAATGAAATATTTTAGATATACTTTGAGATGATATTTCATAACAAATACCTTAGTCCATAAGTACACTTGCATTACTTCTAGGAGGATGAATTATTTAACAGTTGTCATGCTTTTGTGGTTACACCATTTGACAATTTAATGGAACTGAACTTTGATCGATTAAAAATAGTAGTAATGTCATAAAACACTATGACGAGAAGAGATTCAATGGTATTGTCATTACACATATACAAGTATAGGGAAATGAAATGAGATACCAATGAAATGAGGACACAGCAGGAATGCAAACTACACATTAAAACAAACATCTAATATGTTCTTTTTACAACTTTAAAGCACATTTTTTTGGTACCAGCTGTCACTGTCCCAGCTCTCAATTATTTTGGTCACTTCTTGGAACCAACTTTTATTTTTTCTTTTTAGCATCAGGATCAGCCTCTCACTTTTAAAGTCAAGCATAAAACGGAAGTGAAAACTGATAGCAAGTAGTTACTGTGCATGCACACGATATGCACTTTCATGAGTGCTTTAAATGTCAGCCTGTACCACAAACTGGTTGCGTTTTGATTGATGATCTTCAGGTTGAGCAGTGAAGCTTCCTGCTGAAAAAGTAGTCTCTCTTCTTCCTGGTCAGTTTTCAGGTTTGAGTGTCAAGTATTACTGCAGCTTAGAAAAACTTTGTAACCTTTAGTGTTGAATTGGTTTGGCGTTTTACACTTTTACAAAAAGGGATGCAAAGTCAGTGGTTATAACTTGTCTACTGGCTGCTGCACATATATCATTTTTAGTGTGTCAGTTATTAGTGGTATTAAAAAAAACTCCTAAACTGGCTCGTGTTCCAGTCACAGCTGACTGTGAGTATTACTTCATGTACACATGTGACCTGTGGTGTCCTAGAAATATTTGCTGAGTTTTCCTGCACCTCCAGATTTTGTACCTAGCATGCTTTAATAAGCCTGCAAACTGCTTTTTGCTGTAAAATTGGACAGTATTGTCTGCTCTACCTGTCAAAATATTAAGTCTATGGACATGTGACTCATCTCTCCAATTCAGATATTTGATACCATTAAAATTATTATTTAAAAAATGAGAAAATCTTGTGCCTAATATTAACCAATGAGGATAAGTGTTATATTTTACAGTTGAGGTTATACCATTCACTGTAGGCCAAAAAAGCAACAATAAGCAGTGTGAAAATGGTACCGGTAAGTTTTGAGTTAAAACTTGGTCAGAGACGGGGCTAAAGTAAATCACCTGGGAAATCATTCTAGGTTTGTCAAATGTTTCCATTCTACATAGAAACGTTTGCAGTTTTTTTTAATCTTTTGATGAAATAGAATTCTGTAAATGATTAAATTATCCCTCAATTAATAAATTTAATTGCATATCAGCCTTATTAATTGGGGGGTTTTCATCAAGGTGTTTTTCATTTTTCACAACTTTTCAGTGTTTTCTAACCCTGGATTTTTTAATGTTTTGCTAAAACCCAATTGAAAATGAGAATACATTTTCATAGAATTAAATATTTCAATTGTTCATGTTTTGCACCCCATTTTTTAAATTGGGATTGTAGAAAAAGAAAAAACTTAAGTATGTACTTTGCACTACTTCTGGCTGGGAGAGGAAGTCTGAGAGGAATAATAACTTTATTGTTAAACCCTCTGTAGTAACTCTGCCTATACTCTAATAAATTAATAGGCTAATTTAATTACTGTAACAACTTTAACACCGATTTTTTCTACTTTTTCTATTTTTCTTTTTAATTTTATTTTAAGACTATCCAGTCTTAGATTAAAAGATTAAAAAAGAATTAAAAAAATAACTTTCAGCTTGAAAACTGTAACATTTTAATGTGAAGCTCTACACCTCATATGACCTTGGTTCAAAAAGCATCAGATGATTATCATAATGACTTTAAAAAAGAAGTCTCCAACTTTCCCAGCAGACCAGCAGCGGTACATTCCAACAAAGTTACAACAAACAATACCATTTTTTGCAACTAATTTTACTAAATTTTTCATCAGCTGACCATTAACTATGAACTCTGGTGTTCATTCTTTGGTCTCATACTGGTGATAGAGATTTCTCAAAGTCTAGTAGTCAACTCTCTCTGGTTATAGATGTTTTTCCTAAAAGTTAAGGCTTTGACAAACAACTACTTTCATCTTTGCTTCTTCTTGTTTGTTTCAGAAAGACATAGAAAGCAAATTAATATAAATCAGAGGTACTTATTATGCCAGCAGAAGAGAAGTGATACTTTTTCTTACGTTCAAGCAGTTGGGCCTTTTTTAAAAATCTTTCTTCACTTGCCCACAGGGCTTTTTTTCTTCCCTTATTTTTCCTTGAAATATACACAGACACAGACACAGATACACACGCAAACACACACACACACACACACACACACACACACACACACACACACACACACACACACACACACACACACACACACAGACAGAACTGCTGGGTTCAAGATAACCATCTCCCCTCAGTAAAGCTTGAATAGTGCTGTGAGCAGCTCTGCACTGACTCTATGGCATTATCTTATGTCTGCTCCTGAGGAGGTAAGACTGAACTTGTAGAATGGGCTCAGGCCTGTTTGTGTACATGGGGCCCTTACTGATGTGGTTCAGGGAGCATCTTCTTGGAAATCTCTGTTTAGACCATTGGAAGAATGTGACAAAGTGCATTTTCCAAGAGCTACATGTTGATCAATGACTTGACTCAAAATTAACCTTGTATGTATTGTCCTACAATGAAGTTATTTGTAGATAAAGTACAAACTATTACTTAAACACAAATTTTATAATCAGTTTTCTTTACCTTGTACCATTAACTGTAATAAAACCAGTAATGTAGTCTCAATTGTTTCTTCAGAGGCCTATGAAGCTGACAGCTGCAGTACTTGAAATGGACCTCATTTAGAACTAAGGTCCGATCCACTCTTAAAAACCAGCAAAGACAGGTTAAGTCCATAATTAATCTGAAAAACAGCTACAACTATACCCTTTAAAACAAATGGACGTCATCTCACCTGGCTCAAAGTGAGGTCGCCACAAAAATTGCTCCCCCTGGTGACTGGCTGCAGTATAGGTCAAAAACTTTGTCTCCCATTCAATCCAGATGGGCTGTGGTCAAACTTTGAAAACAAAAAAAAATCTTGCAGAAATATTTCTCCCATCTGTTTGCTGTGATGATATAAATATATTAGTTGTTAAAAATGGGGTTTTATATCATGTTTCACGATGACTGACAGCAGCAATTCTTTTGTATGTTTTTTGGTGGGGAATATTGGTAAGGTATGTCGAGAAGGCCAAGAAGAAAATAGACTTTTGAAAGAAAAAAAAAAAATTTTTGTTAATGAATATTTTTGTCATTTGGCTCCACTAAGATTCTCTCAGTTCTTCACAGTCTCTACTGCGCAGTCTCTGGCTGCACAATGGCTGCACCTGTGACAGGGGTGTTTTCACTTCAAAACCATAGAATGGTAGAGCCACACTGTCCATTCTATTGACCTTATTCCTGACTTCTCATGGTTCATAGCGGTTGCCAGTTTTGCTCTTCTGGTTGAACATTCTGTTTACCATGGAGACCACAAAACTAATGATGTTAGCCTAGCTGTCATACTCACTCTAATAACCAGCTGTTAACAGCAAGACAGTGACAAAATGAACAAAAATTGGAGGTGGATTCATAGAGTAGATGTTTTAAAAAGTTTACACTGAGCCAAGTCTAGCATTAATAATTTCACGTGAATTGTTTTGAACTAGCTTGCCAGTGGCAGTCAGCTATATTGTTGCAAGGCAACCAGAAATCATTAACCGCTGGTAAAATTTAGGGGCAGATGTATCACAAACACAGGTCTACCACAGTACTAAATGAGAAGAAGAGGTTTTTCACACAGTTAACTACATTTTTTTTCACAAATTCCTCTTCTTTGCCAAGTTTGGCCGCAATTTTAGTCAGGAATTGTTAATCACACAGTTATCATGTTGATCTCTGTGCGGAAGTCAGAAATTTTTGGAAGAGCTAGACACAGAAATTTCCAAATGAAAAGGACCGCGCAAAGGAGCGAGGCTGTTAAAATTATGTCATCGTCCGCATGAAGCCGCATGAAGCCGTGCGGACCCTTCGGACGCTTCAAGCATAAATCTGGCTTTAGGGTGAGATGGGGGGTACACCCTGGACTGGTCATCAGTCAATCACAGGGATGACACATAGAGACAGAAAATCTTTCATGTGCACACTCAGTTTAGAATCACCAATTAACCTAGTAAGCATGTTTTTGGACTGTGGGAGGAAGCCAGAGTACCTGGAGAGAACCCACTGGGCGAAACAGGATTCAAACGGGTGACCTTCTTGCTGTGAGGTAGTAGTCTTAACCGTTGCTCCACTGTGCAGCCTAAGTCTTACCATATAAATTATAAAAAAAGTTCTTTACAATAATGGTTAAAACAAGCTTTAAATACCCAGAGTTGTAAAGAGTGTAAATTCGGATACCCTCAGGGTAATAAAGGAGTGTATTTCTTTGAGATGTCTTCTGCCTTAAACTTGTTTGACAGTGATTGCCACATCCATAGAAACCAATCGTTGTTTTGGCAACAGGTGAAATCAAAAACCACCAGACACTTTTGTGAATCCAAATAAAGCCAAAGTTTTAACACCTATAAACAGTAGAATATGTTGGTGATTGGTTCTTTTAGATCTGCCCAACATGGAAATAAAAGCAAAGTCTTGCTCACTGTAATTACCTGATTTTTTTTGTGCTTGCCAACAAGCAGATGGACAACATTTTGATGCTGTTGAATTTGTCAGCTCAAAACGTCTAACAATAGCTACCACACCCAGGTGCACCAACAAGCTCCTGTGGTTACAGGTGGAGTCAGAACTACCAAACATGGGATGGGTTGAGAAATCACAGCTGTAATCTTCTGCAGGGCAGGTATGAGACGCTGTGAGGAAGCATAGATTAGAATAAGAGAGTCGTGGAGTCAAGCAGCTTATTCAAAACCATGGTGAAGGAAACCATATTTTTGTTAAAATATTTTCAATGTTGTACATATTAATTTTACACAAATTATTTAACTACAGTTTCCTTCAAAAGCTGGGGAGGGGGAACAGACCATAATATGAGTAATCTTTTAACAAACATATATTCAGATGTAGTGAGCAAACAAAAAGCTAAAGTTAAGTCTTCTTTGACATCTGTTGAGTGTATTTAGAGAGGGTTGAGACTTTTGTTTATGTTTTGCAGATGGGCTCTTTACTTGGTTTTTTATTTGGCTTCAACGTTTGTAACCATAATGTCAGATCAAAACATGAGCAGGTCCATGAGTCAGAAGTTATTCACTTCATTCCCTCCCACCTGCAGCTGCCCTTTGTCGTGAAAGTCTTTTTTTTTTCAGTATTTCACCATTATAATGCTGAACTGACCTTTCGACTCATCCAGTATATGACACCAGTAATGACAAAAGGGAAAGTGAAACATTGCAACAGGACTTTTCTTTAGACTGGATAGCTGTTCTGATTTCTGCCAAAAGCTGCTGTAATTTGAGTCCATCTTTAAATAGCTTTTATTGGCTGGATTTGAGGATGCAGCAGCCCACTCTCCTTAGCTGCACAGCCAAATAGAGTCTTTTGATAGAACAAAAAGTTTGGCTGTGAAGCATTCTCTCCTGGTGCCCAGCAACTGAATGATGTTAGGTGTTGTTGTGGTATTCAATTGAGTGTGAGGCTACATGTTACTTAAAGTATGAGGAAAAATCTGCTGGGGCTCATGGTTCAGCTCCCTTACTGGGTTTTAAATAGACAACTTTAACAGAAAGGGAAACGTAAGCTAAAGTGTCCTCTCTATTTTAATGCTAGACTGTAATTTCTTCTTACGGTGTAGCTGAAACCTTCAAATCTTCACATAATACACAGACAGGATCTTGTTAGGCCTTGACTGTCATTTACATCTTCTTTTCCAGGGTGTTTTCTGTATTGACTCCAGTATGTTATTGTTCAGACAGTGTCTTTTAGCAACTGATGCCTTAGATTGGGCAATAATGCTAAACCAGCAATGCCTTGATAAAATAAATGTCACCATTACATTTTGTTGATTTCATTGTATGTTATTTAATTGATACAAGTTATCGCACATTTTATTCAGCTCATAAAACGTTGTATGCATGATGTTAAATGGACATACTGATCATAAATTAATTTGTCTTGCAGGGAAATCAAATGCTGTAGCAAAGGAAGCTGTTTCCAGGTGGACAGGTGAGTCATCTTATTTCTAAAAACAGCCCTAGCTTTTATGGTAACCATTGAATTTTTTTTCAAGGTGTTGATAATTGAGTAGTTGAAAATTCTTTCATGGTAGAATTTCCTATTCTTTCATCAGTTTAGATTTGACTCCTCAGTTATGGCAGAAAATTGCAGTGTGGAAAAATAATTTCAAAATCTCTGAGGCAAGACATTTTCTTGTGATTTCTCTTTAAAGTGCAGTCTGTGAAGGCACTTTGTGTTTAGCATGCCCCCCCCCCCCCAGGAGTCAACACTTAAAGCTCTCTGTGTGCCTTCATTTACCTAAGTCGTAACCTTGGAGACAGCTGATCTTTGGGATCATGGTAACCAGCCATGCCTGTGGTCTTTTGACTCAAGGGTCAACATTGCCTGGTGCTGGTTAAAGAAGTCACCCTGTCAGCTCTAGCTGACACATTCTTCTTCCAATTCTGTACAATTATGTTCATTTGAAGGTAATATGAGTTATATCTGCTACTTCTGTGACTTTCATCACTCAGGGTGGACTCTTAGTTCAAAAACAACCTTCCTAAATCAAATGATCAATTTACATTTTGTAGGCTGAATTAGTGTTGAAATACTTTGATGTTCCTAAAATTGATTCATTTACATACAATACTTTGTATGCGTTTTGAAATTCTACAATGGTTAATATATATATATTTTTTACAAGTACGAAAAGGTTGTTCCAGATCATGGATCAGGTCTGTTGATTCTAGTTTATCTGCTTTAATAACATGTCATTCGTGTGCAGTAAACTTCAAGTTAAGTGGAAATCAACTCTGGGATTACATAAACACGAAGGATAATAATGGTATCTGAGTTTTTTTTTTTTTTTTCAGGGATCACAGTAAAGCCAATGATACATCCATTTCAGTTAAAATTTGAGAATAGGGCTTATTAAAATAGTTTTACTGATGTACAACCTAGGTTTTGTAAAGTGCCAAAATAAATAAATGAACCATCTTCCACCAGAGAAGTCTCAATAAGGCCAAGCTTCACCTGACACTATGTCAGATCTGCCTAAAGCATGATTTTTACGTGCAGTATTCCTGTACTTGTGCAGTCATTTTGATAATATTTGTCACTGAGTGCTCCAAAGAAGTTAGTACCAATCCACATATCATGATTGCAAAGTTATTTTTAGATGTGTGAGATTTAAACTGGTGGGAATCATTTTGTGTAAAGTAGTATTAGATTCTGCAGCCAAACTTTGTGTTTACTTTTGCCAAGACAGCACTGAGAAGTGACTTGGAGCAGATGGTTTGTTCTTGGACTCATCAGTCACTCTTGGGTCCAAGATTATCTTCCTAAACCTGGACAGAATATGTTATCTATGATACAACATAACAATGGATATGTTTTGGTTCATTAAACAAAGATCTCTGTTTTCAGATAATGTTTTCGCCATAAAGTCATGGACAAAGAAGAAGTTTTCTTTTGATGACAGCCGCATTAATAAAGCCTTTGGGATCCCTGAGGACTTTGACTACTTGGACTGACTGTTGGCATTTCTACCAGACCCTCAAATTCTGGAAAATAAGTTGTTCTCACTTTGAAGCTGATTAACAGATTTCAGAAGTTCAGGTTTAAGTTCTTTAAGTTGAAAATAAAAGGTGTAAGGCCTGGGTTGGTTTGGGGTAAGTATATCTGCATTTACTCTGGCAGGTGGACTTTATCAGCAGATCTGTTTCTTTGGTGCAACCAGAGAAGAGAATCATTAGAGGCTATGTGGGGTGAAGGGGTTCTATACTGAACACACACTTCTAGCCTGACTTTTGGGACACCTGTTGTATGAAAACCGAGAACCCCAAGTTGATGATAGACAGGAATCAACATTTAACACATTTTGTCAAAGCTGTAATTTATACAGTTTGAACAGATGAATTGATTGTGCTCTTTTTCCCCCTGTATTTCCTTGTCTTATTTTGCATTTTCTGTCGAAAAGAAAATTCATTCAGTGGGCATATGCACAAGGATTGATCTAAAATAAAGGAGAGGCCATGTTTAGGATTTGTTTTTTGTTTGTTTTCTTTTTTTAAGTGTTGTAAATATTTGAAGTAAATTTACCTAATTTTTGGAGTTGTAAATAAAATGTTTCATGTTTTAAAGACCTTTTGCAGTTATATTTCTCCTAGATGATAAACTGAGGTGCAGGGTTAAAATATTGCAGCACATACCCTTAACTGGTGTGCTTTAATTTAGCCAGAAATTGCCAATAAAACATTGCAAAATCTGCAGCAAAAGCAGACTTTTTTTGTAGAACTTGCACACTCTCACTCTGTATGACAAAATAAAGAAAGTGTGGTGTCATGCCTTGAATGGTCATTCCCCCTGCTTGTTCTCCTTCATTTTTCCTTGCCAAAAAGATGCAAAACAGGTTGTGGTGTGCTGTTTTTACCAAGTGACCTTATTACATTTGCGTCCAGGTTTTATCATTTAAATATCATATGTAATCAGTGCTGTTTATTTGTGCTATTTATTATTTAAGTTTATTTCCAGTTTACAGATTTGCAGGCTAGTAAACGTTTAAAGAGGGAGATATTAGTATGGAGAGTGAAGTTATGTCTCCCCATGTGGAAGATGTCTGTTGTCCTTGCAAACTTCCTGCAGCCTGTACTGATTTAAGAGTGTGTTATTGTAATGTTAATTGTAAACTGTTACAGAACATGTCTGTGCTCTGAAAAAAATATTGGTTGCAGCAGCCCTAAGCTCCTTATTTGAACTGTATCACTGATCTAGTGGAAACGTATTCTAAATGCTATGCTAGTTTTGTTTTGAGGAACACACCCGCAGAAGGTGTAACCTTAGTGTGTTCATGTGTGTACCTGCCCAACCTGTCCTGACTATGATTCATTAGCCTGACATCCTGAGTGTCAGCAGCTCTCCTGAAAGGCCCTGCATAGTTTCACCTCACCGATGCTTGTCTTGTCCTCACAACAGATCAGTAATGCCATAATTATGCAAAAAAAGGGCCTTTTTTTTACCCTGATGTAGACATGCCTTTTATTGAATGTGACATGAACTTTAAATTCCAAACAATGTAACAACATAAATAAATACACTTAAGCAGAGAAGTGCCTTTAAATCCCAACTAGATGTACAATATCTAAAATCATTTCCCTATTGAAATACTGGATTTTTATATTTTGTTGAGATAGTGCTGGTTTTAGATGTAATATAGTTTGGGAGGCTTTCTCACAGTCTCCAACCTAAGTTCATCTAATGTAGTTTTTGAAAAAGCAGTCTTTTCCACTCATGTAATGGAATTGTGGTATCCCGGTACATACCTGAAAAATGACGGTTTTTAAGCTTTAACCAATGAAATACGTGTAAACAGGAAAAAAATATGCTACAAATGTCCTGTAGTGTAATGATGGCTTTTAAAATTAAGTAGGCCTAAGTATTCTGGCAGTTTAACTACCCTTTGACAGCAGATGATAACTGATAGCCTGTTTTAATGCTGTAGTTGGTTAAGTAAGTTAGATCTTGCTTTTTTGTGTTTTGTTTGGTTGCTTGATTTTTGATCTTCAAAGTAACAAATGACAAAAAATGTCCAAAAAGTCAACAGGAGCAAGAAACATTTCCCTCTAAAATGTGGTGCCATAGAGTTATATAGAGGTTTGAGGTGTGCAGCAAGTACTCATGTTAAGTACAATTGCCTCTAATTTGTTGGATAAATGTTTTAGTTACTTTCCACCACTTTAAGGTATTATCCCTTATTTGGTCAACTTTGGTTTACATTCAACAACAGACACGTAAACAGTCTTGCTGTAAGTGACAGTGGAATCTGCTCTCCCTCCACAATGTGTTTTGAAGAGGCGGGGAGGTAGAGCAGAGGGAGGGAGCTGCTGCTGCTCCTGCTGCTGCTGTTTGTACTGCTCGGTGCTGAGAGAAAGAAAGACCAACGCAACGAAACACACGGCAAGCTGCTAGCTGAGAGAGGGCAGCATGGCGGGGCTACAGGACTTCCAACAAGGCAGCCACTGCCACAGGAAAACATGGATCAATATACTACTAGGAATACTACAATTGCTTTTACCCTGCGTACAGCACGGTGGGGCACAGCTGCAAGGTTTGTAACTCACCTTTTATTTTCTGCCTCGGAGGTGCAATACGACCGTTGACTTAGCTTAAACTGACATGACAGCAGACGTTACACTGGAAAATGATTGTCTTGCTGAATTGTCTAAACTGTGTATTACAGAGAAGTTTGAAAAATGTTCTGTATACACCTTTAAGTGGTGACTTATTGATATTTTATTTTTTAACTCACATTAAAGACGGGGTTTACTTGTGTTTTGTCAGCCTGCTAGTGTATGCTAGCTGCCAGTTCCCTGTGCCTTTTGGTGTAAACGTTGATTTGCTCAGGCAGGGAAGCGTCTTATTATCGGGACTTTAAAGCAGCGCTGTACTGTAATTTCTGTCATTGAAATTAAGCTTAATATATATGTAAGCTTACGTTACATGGCGTAAACAGCCATATGTACTGCGTTATTGTGAGTCCAAATTTGTTAGCCACCGAGCTAACCTGTCTGCTAATCAAGAAGCTAGCAAACAGCCTTTGTCAGTCTGCCGAGGCGAAGTCATTTCCTCACTTGTCTTTATGATTATCACCCACGCTGTTGAAGTCTATTCTTCTATTATGCTTAGTAAAATGACAGAGAATATTAGTTTGCAGCTCAAACCTACTGAATCGTAGGTATTTTCCGATCTGTCTTCTTTGCCATGTTGCTCAATTTCCATCCAACACCTCACTCTGAATTTAATTTATTGCTCCTTAAAGCTCTGAGTCAGATGTCCACCAGTGTGGTCGAGGTCTGGCAACCAGAGGACGCAGACCCATTAGTCCCACTCCAGGTAAATTAAATTTCTCTCTTTGGTGTGTTGATGTTGCATGATTTAGGAAATGTGTGCAAACATGAATGTCTCAAAAGTAAACTCATGCATGAGCACGTGTAGTCCCATCCCCATTGTGTTTCGATTGAGTTTGCAGCTAGGTAAGTAGTGCATGTTAGTAAGTTTGCGCAAGGAAAGATCAGTGACCATATAAAACTTGTGATTTTACTACAGTGGAGATTGTTTTATTTGCAAGGATCCATAGTTAAAATTTAAGATGAAACCAGAACAGGAGGCCACCTGCCATGTGGCTCCTCCTTATTTTCTTTTGTACATAGTGTCCATTGTGAAGTTGAGTCTGCAGTGCGCGCAGAGAGCACGTTAGAAATACTACTCCACGGTCATTTCCTGCATCTCAGTTTGCATTTGTTTCCTGCGCCTTCAACTTTTACTGTGTGCTGTGAAGAATCTTGTTGACTTGCAATATCCTAAACATTACAAAGCAGGAAGGGTAATGATTACGTAATCAAGAAGCAGCGCAAACACAAACAGTAGAAGTTCAGTGTTTACTGATAACCTGTCAGGAGGCAAACAGCTGACTGTCATGTTACCTGAGGGGGGGTGTGGCATTTCCTGCAGGCCTTTAACAGTTGTGAAGAGTATTTATCTGACTGCTTGGAAAATAAGCATAAATGAAAACGCGTATAAAATCAGGGTACTTTAAATAAAAGGAGGCAAGTTCTTTTTTTTTTAAAAGAATGAATGGTGAATTTTGAAGCAGCTTTAGTGACCACAATAATTTAGTTTCTTAGTTAATTTTGTTTGTGTTATATTGCAATTTGCACACTGTATCAGCTACCTTAGTTGTCGATGTGTTTGTTTAAGATGAGATGGTTTAAAGTAAGGGGGGACAGTCTGTTGTGTTGGACGTGTACTTTCCATTCATCTCTACCTTGCTCTCCTTTACCAATTGGCAGATGGCAGAATTGTTGACATTGTGAGGTGTCATGTTTAGATAGGCAGCAGTGAATGGAGTGACTGTCTCAGTTACATGGGCCATGGGAAATAGAGCATGACATGGGTGTCTTTCTTTACTCTATATTGGAGTTCTGCTGCCGGTTAGCTGGTTAAGTGGTGGGTTGTATGTTACTGCAGGCAAGTGGTGATGCAAGAGACGTGGTGTCACAAGATGTAGTTAAAATCAAATCAGAGATCAAAGGTTTCAGAGATCATCAATCATGGATGACTACAAATTGTAAGTTGATATTTTTATCACAAATCTATTGTTATTTTAAATAAAACGCTGTATTGAGTTCTGTCTTTAATTCAGGATCACATGTTTGGATTGGCTGCATGTTGAACTAGGTGTCCTCCAATCTCTCTTCAGTTCTTAAACTGATGCCTGCTTCCATCTCTCTTATCTGCCTGTCTGAGTTTTGCCAACAGACCATTGTCATATGTTTTTCTAAATTCCCTCATCTTCAAACTAATTACTTGCAAATGCTGCTCCACTGAATATTCCTTGTGAATTACAGACTCAACTGTTGCAACAAGCAGCTGCAGAATGTGTTCTGTCATTGTTGGGCCTAATCAGCTACAAAATCTGTTTTGTCTCATTTAGTTAATCCAAGTTTCAGAGGTGCAGGGGGGAAGGGGTGTGTGTGGGTGCCGTAGGATATAAACCATAATCAAATAAGGATCTGTCTGCTGAAACCTTCAAGCTGCAACATGTATGTTTAGTATGATAAGACGGTGGTTCTACAGTCATAGGACAATACAGTTAGCATATCACAAATGTAGATAAAAATGCATTATCTTGACTGATATTTAGACGCCTGATAATTTATGACACCATATCTTGTACAGCCAGTATTGGCATGAGCCATTCTTGAGCTTTAAGTTATAGTTATGATTAGAGATGTTATGTATTCATCACGTTCCTTTTAAGGTGTTAGCTTAATGTCTATTGTGTTTCATGTAAAAAGGAGTACTACGTGGATTCAAGAAGAGAATTGTTGAATTAAGATTTACTGCAGTCAATGTACCTGAACGTGTCCTTGTGTATTGTGGGTAGTCGTGTGGTTCTGAAGCCATGATGTAGTCATAAGCCCCCTAATTGTTCCTATGGAAACTGTATGATCTGTGTTTGAAGAGACCAAAGCTTGTCTTTGTAGACTAGAAATGGAGATAACATCCAACCTTGCTGTTGTTAACAATGTTTAGCTGCTGGTTGATGCACTGTTGTATTTTTCAGCCACTTACTCACAGAGCAATGTAAAATGGAAAGTAATGTGTGCTTTAAAGGCACAGTTGGTAGTCACTGAAAACCAGCATGAATTTGAATGTAGCATCTCATCAGGACTCCATTTAGCCCCCACCCTCCCACACTTGTAGCTCCTCCAACACAACACCCCTGCTAACATACATGTGACAGATTCAAAACCGCAGGCTCAAAAACCGGTCCTCAGCACATCATTTTTTGTTGCACTACGTTACCAGTAATCAGGGTATAGGTGATTTTTCTGCCAGTGTACTTGGATCCCTCTTGGTCCCTCTAGGATTTGATTGGTTCAATAAACTGGATCCTAAACAATTGGATTGGCTGGTGTTTTCCCAGGTTTACTCCTGCTGTTAACTGGATATATTTCTCTCTGTTTTAAGAACACATCATGCATTGATTGCCATCAGGACATAAAGATCATTTTAACTAGAATAACAAAAAGTGTATCTGATTACCAACACTGCCTTTAAATGAGCAGAACTTCCTCTGCTCATAGACAAACTGAGCAAAATGTCTGGATGCAGTATGTTGACATGCACTGTATGAACTAGTAAGGAAGTAGTTCACTGTGTGCATATGGTTTTTGAATTAGAAAAAAAATGAATTACAAAATACTTTAAGATTTCTTGATTTTTTTAATGAACTTTCTGTAAAGATGAAACATTTGTGCTACAAACCAAGAACTTGTATTTTCATGTCTCAAAAAAAATTCCTTTTACCAAAGCAGAGTCCCTAATTTCACTGTTTGGCAGATGTATTAATTTTGTAACCAGATTAAACTAACACAAAATTATAGAAATGTAACCTTTTAAATGTAGCTATGTAGAATAACTGTTTGTTAGCTTCTAAACTGTTAACCAGTGTTTTAAAGCATAATATGAAATCGTTGCCACAGCACAGTTTATACTCTATATAGTCACAGAATTCTCTAAAAGCTGTATTCATCCACTAATCCAGCTTGGCCACTGTTAGATATATAAAGCAACAAACGGGATTCTTGTTTTTTGTATTCAAAGAAGCACAGAGAACTCTGCCAAACCTTGCAGAAACCCTCATCATCCAAAGGATGCAGTTTTGGTTTCCGACAGTTTCCTACTTGGATTCCTTGCTTTTTACAGTGAATTTGTGTTTATTGCAACATAAACCTGTTGGCATTTCTCTTGGGAGAAAAAACACACATGGACAATAAAACATTTTGAAGCAGGTTGTGTTTGCATGAAACTTTTTGGTTTAAGGTAGTAACAAGTAGTCTCATCTTTTGAGTGAAGGTTGAGAAGATATGGCTCTCATTTTGCTGTTTTGACCACACTGATTTGCGTGTTATCTGTCTTTTTCAGGTGGAGAAGGAGCGAAGAAAAGATGGTCTTCCAATTGAAGACAGGTATGCCAGTTTTTCATTCATATTTTTGAAGCAGCATTAACCTCTTGTGATGCCTTTTTTTTACACATTTGTACATCTCTCATTCAATAGGGAATGCCTGTGACTCATAATCCTTAAGAAACATAAGTGTCTTACTTTGCTGGTTGGAACATTAGTCATAGAACTGGTTGAAGTTGATGGAAGTTTTCCACCTGTTCTTGAATGGCACTTGGGAAGAGTTGCAGTCTGACCAGAACCATAATTACCAAGAAACCCCAAACCAACTTACAGTTTGCATCATACTGGAGTGTCCCTCTTGTATAATGTTGACTTATTATACTTAAAGACCTTTAGTGAGGGCAGACTTCTGGAATGGACAGACCAACGGAAAACATGTCTACCTCTTTGTGTTGCCACAGAATGATTGTGTGAATGTTGTTTTTTTTCCCCTTCTATCAAAAAATGTTGTGATTGAATGTTTCCATGTTCAAAGTTGTGGCTGTCAAGAATTCTTGCAGGCAAATGACTGTGTGGTTCCAGTGTAATAGAGCTAAAGGTCCTTTTAAAAGTACTCCCCTGTATGAAGGCAATGTTGTTTATGTTGGTGAGTAAGGGGGTGTGTGTGACTGGGAGAGTTTTGGGGGCGTGTGTAAGAGAGGCACAGAACCAAATTCCTGACTAATTTTAGAAACTCCTTGAAAGAAAAAGGAGGGGAGGTCTGCCTTTCCCAGCTGTTTTTTTTGTCCCTGCTGAAAATTGTTCAGAAAATAGTTGTTTGAGTCATATTATCAGCTTTTCATGGTGTTATTTTGTGTAGCTTCCTCTTAAACACATCAATCTCTTTCACTGGTTATGTTGTTTTTCAAGTAACACATGTATATTCAGGTGTTTGTGTTGGCTCCTGCTTCTGGTATATTTTTCAAGTGAAGCCATGGCAGTAATGTAAAGAGCCCAGCCCATCATATACCTAAACCTACACTAACATGCATGTTCCTTACACTCAAAGTACACTGTGACTTGATTCTCCTCTACAAGAGCTTTCTATTTCTCTGTATATTTTAGTGATAAATGCTTCTCAATATTCCCTGTAACATTTTAGAAATAGGATATGATATTGTAACACATAAATAAAGAGTTTGTACATGGTTTATGAAGATAATTTCCAAGTCTGAGTAACAAAACCCTGATGACCCCAATACCGAACAGTGTGGGAATGTGGTCATTTTTAATGAAGGGGAATTAGAAGTAAAGGAGAACTAATACTGCTTGTTTGACAACCCCCCCCCCCCCCCCCCACCCCCAAGCTGTGGGCTGTTAGGCCTCTCATCCCCGGGTTATCAGGCACTTAGCAGGCCTGCCATCACTCTCACTCTCCTCAGCCTGAGGAGGTAAGCAGTCTACAGATAGAGAGGTTAATGATATCTCTTCCTTTTACTTTCATTTTTTACAATACATGTGAATTTGATCTTTGTTTCTTTAAAAGGTATCCACCTGACACAAACTTTACTATCTGAAGTGTAGTGTTAATACTGCAGCATTAGAATTACGTGCCCTTCAGATTCAATTTAAGTCTAACTCGTCTCCCTGTGTGTATGTAAGCATGTCAACACCAGGTGACCTAAGTCTTCGCTGGTCCTAACCTCACCCTGGGAGCACGGCTGAGGTCACTGCTAACATTGACTTTATTTGAGTTAGATCCAGAGGATCAAATAGCGCCAAACATAACTTGTTATTTATGTACTGTGGCAGTGGACAGAACCTGTTGGACTAAAGCTCAGTGGTACGCTTGTCGAGAGGCGGGGTTTCTCCTCCCAGAGCAGCTGCTATTGAATTGGTGAAAATACTCTAACCTATGATGAGTTTCATGCCTTTTTCTGCCTTTAAAGGAAGTGCGTAAGAACCTTTCAACTGCAGGAAAAGCTTAGAAACATGAAGTGTTTAGAAGAGTGCTGCTCATTTCTACTTTACATAAACCTTGTATGTGGACTGTTGCATATGAAAAATAATTACATACATGCCTCTCCAAATATCTTCTTTAATTTAATTTAAGTTGTTAAAAAATTTTCATCAAGAATGCCAGATCTATACCAACTCTCTGCCAACGCTTCTCTGCACAGCACGACAACCTTGTTTCCCCTTTACATCTAACCCCTTATAAGCTCTCCCACTCACAGCTTTTCCGCTCTGACTCACCCTGTTTGAAGTTATACTTCATGACAAGTTAGGAATTAACAAACAATTACAACTGCACAGAGAGAGAGAGAGAGAAGCAGAGAAGAGCCCTTTTATGTAATAGAGGAGACACTGGTGTGGTTTGACTTGATAGAGTAAAACCACACCAGCAGCTTATTTGTTGGTCTCCAAATGTGGCGTTGTTTTTTATGGAGAGCTAAAAATACAGAACTGCAAATATTGTTATTTCACAGATCACTCTAGGTGTTAAAAGTGTGTGTGTGTGAGAGAATTGTGAAAGCTGAATCACATATATGACAAAAATATGCACAATCTACGAATAATGTCCATTCTTTGACACAATTATGTTTGTAAGTAAATACTAAGTTATAAAGGAGAGACTCATTTCTAGTCAGTTAGACACATAGGGTAATGTGAGCCTCCTTTCTAACAGCTATAGGACACCTATCAGTGACGTGAGCTGAGCTGTGCCTCTGATTGGACAAACTTGTAATCATAATATTTTCTAAACCGCTGAGTTAAATTCACCCCCTGTACAAGCTGTTTTTGAACAAGGCTGTAAATATGTTTTTTAATGCAACAAAAGTCCTTTTTTTATTTTTTATTTTTTGGCTTGATGTGAACATGACTTCCAGTTTTTCTACAGCTAGCCTCTTGCGGATTCTCAGTGAACAGCAACTTTTTGCACTTCTGCGTAGGCTTCATTTTTCTCTACTGGATGTTGCCCCTTGCATCTTACACACACTCCATATGTCTTCTGCAATAATTTGGTTGATGTTATTATGATCAAGTACCTTTGGTCATATGTAGTGTTCCCTCAGTGAGGTACATTTTAAATTTTAAATTTCAAGGTTCTATCTACAAGAAAAATTAACCAAGATGCACTTTTAGAATTTAGATTTTTCTTTCTGTGAAGTGGCACATCATTCATACGCACTGTTCCACCAACTACTGTCCTGACCCAATTGTTGACCCGGGCCTTGTTTAATTTCATATTTGAGTCTTAAAATGATTATCTTGTTGGTGGGATCTGTTCCAAAAAAGAGGGAAAAATGCAAAGATCATCTGTAAGGTCTTGTATTCCTGCAGGTTGATGATGTCTCTGTGCAAGATTAGGGTGTTAGTGTTACAAGCTGATCTCAGTTGCACATAATTAACCTAGTTCCTTCTCACTTTGCAGTGAAATATTTTTCTCCTTTGATGACTAAGCACATTGTTTATCCACTTTCTCATGAAGCTTATTGGGGCACTGAGGCAAAAAGCAGCAGCTATTGATTGTCCACATCAGAAGGAAGATAAAGTGTTGCTTGGGGGTTTCTGTTGTTTCTCTTTTCCTTTCTGTTATCTCAGCATTGACCTGTATATTGCCTTCTTTTTATTGATTCCCAAACTACTTTGCAGTTATCTAAATCGGCTTTGGCACAGATGACAAGTCAGCCTTAAGAGACAGATAAAAAAATTAAAGAACAGTAGCAAGCAAACTTTGCTCTTTTCTACTTGTCCTCTGCTGAAAGAAACTCTTCCCCAAATATTATAACGTTTCTAGTTAACATGTTCCCTCAACAAGAGATACTTTTCAGATTCATGGTGCTTTATGTATAAATTTATTTTTGTTTTAGAGAATGTGTATTTTGTGGTTTTGTATTCTTGCCTAAGACTAAGAAAACGGTGTCTCTTTGAACACTGACCCCACTCACCACAGCTGAGGACACATGTCTATCTTTACAACACAGAGCTTCCTGCAGATTGGCCTTCAGCCCTGTCAACAAGTTGAACTGTGATCTCTTTAATATCCTATGATAACTCTACACTGGGCTGGTATGTGTAGGTCTCTTAACAACCCTGATGGGCATTATTCTTTTGAGGGAAAAAAACACACGGGGACTTGTGCAAAAGGGTGATTTATGCAGGAATTTTATCATAGGACACATATAGAGAGCTACTACATGAGATAAGGAAATGTGACCATTGCTTAACAGGAAATCATCCGCTCAGAACATTTTTCCAAAATTTGCATTTTTTTTTTATCACCATGTGAGCTATGCTCTTCCATGTTCATATAGATTAGACATTTTTTCCACTCAAATTGCTGTATTGTTTTTTATTTGATGTGAATATTGTCTTCTGATCATGGATCTCTATTTATTGGCGATTGCAGGCCACTTTATCATTTATGATCTTGTTTTTTGTTTGTTTCTGACCTCTTTCAATCCATTCATTCAACTGAGGCAAAAAAATATGAATTGTATTTCTGTATAAAATGTGTGAATTTTTGAGACCATTGTATTGAAACAGCTAAACGGAGTCCTTGTGTTTTTGCATGGTCCAATAACAGATTAACTATTTCACTTCAGGGTCATTAAAATCAGAAGATGACGGGTCCATCGTTTTTTCCTGTGATCAGTTTTTCCAGATTAATGCTGTACTGTATGTCTGGGCAATATGGCCTGAAATTAAAATCCCCGTTTTTTTCCCACAACACTTGATTCATGATTTTAATTGGGTTTTTTTTTACCCCCTCAAACAAAACAAAACGAAACACTCCCAGACATACAAAAAAATACATGAATCAAGTTCTGCCTCTGTGTTGTCAAACTGTTTTCCCAAACCAAACAGAATTTCCCTCTTAAAGTTAAAGTGCATATCATAAAATGTTGATTATGGAGTTCAAATAAGGCAGGTTTGACATAAACACTCAAGGCTGAGTATTTTCAGATTATATTAACATGAAACTCTCTGATCAAAGGTGAATCTCATTTAAAAAACAAATACACGCCTTTAAAGGTGCTTGTGTAAAACCTGACAGGGCCTACCATCATGAAAACTGTACATTTTTTTCAAACATTGCAACAACTGCAATCAGACTAAGGCAAGAAAAAAAATCTTGATATTTTTTTTTCTTAAATCTGCAGAAAATAGTTTGAATTAATCAGTTTAATTGATATAGTGCCAAGCCCTACTGTACCGTGTTCAGCAAACTGCTGAACTCCTTATTTCAGTCTTCAAGTAAATAGTTTTCAGTCGTATAAAATCATTAATGCACAAACTCTTCATTGATCTTCTTGCTTAGTTTTACTTTTATGATGTTTTCAGTTAACAGGTCAGTTTAGCAAGTGGCAAAAACTAAATGGTATCATGGAGCTTCAGATTCATGAGATTATACATTTACTGCGGTATCACTGTCTGAGATGTGCAGTCCTCACTTCCCCCTTTGTGTTTTGGCCATTTATTGTCGTGTTGTTCTTAAACAGGACTGTGAGTGTTTTATGAGGCATCCTGGAGGCAGTATTTGTTTGGTCTATAAATTCATCAGTGAGGTTTGTCACATGCTCTCTTTGAAAACAGGGCAGTGTTTACTTGTCTTCAACTGTTGGTGAGATACAGAAACAACTTGTCTAATATAAATAATGTGCAAATGTTTTATTCTCTTGGTTTTTCTTGTCTCCAACAGCTCCTCTCCATATACACGGGAGAATGGGAGGCCCTTGCATTTTCAGCCCCCAGCGTTGGAGTTTGGGACGCAGTAAGTTCTTACTTCCCAGTGTTTCACATGCCCTTACAAGCCCACCTGTGACTCTTGCTGAACTAAAAGTGACGCATCTCTTTGATAAACGTGCAGTAACAAATCCCTCTCATTTCAACACCTCTCTGTCTGGCGTAATTTGAGCAACAGCACTGACTAATAATAATTTTAAATAACAGTGATGTTCAAACTTGTAGTTAGGACGGATGCTACGAAACCCAAACAGTTCATGAAGCAGGGGGCCCCTCAGTCTTTAAGCACAGATGGGATATCCAAGTATGGCATTAAGCTTCCTTTCCCAGCATCCAGACACATACTGGAGAGGGCTGACCCCAGTCAGAGGGGTTAAGAACGTCTCTGTTTGCCTCACTGTTTTACTCCCAAAGCAGCCAAAAGTTTAGACGTAATGCTGTGGTTGGAACACAGTCCCCTTTGCTCCTTTAAAAGCAAACACTCACAAGCTGCATCTATTTAGTAGTAGTTTGTTCCATACTTCTGGAATGCAGTGAGCAGGCAAATGACCAAAGTTCTGGAGTAGATATGTACTTGCAGGATGGCGAGTCACCGTGAGAACTCCTTGGTCTTGCGACTCCAGCTGTCTGTCAGGCCTGAAGCTTGCTGGACTGAACACGCAGCCAGTGTGAGTTGGCAAACGCAGTCAATATGCAGAAGAGCCAAACTGCAGATCCATCTGGTGTATTTGAGTTGTTACAAAGAACATCCATTATTGAATTGCTCTATTACATCATCAGTATTCACAAGTATCTAATCCCGAAGATTAAATTTTAGATTATGGGTGTTAAAAGTTTTGGAGTACAC
This sequence comes from Labroides dimidiatus, assembly GCA_030710495.1. Classification (NCBI taxonomy): domain Eukaryota; kingdom Metazoa; phylum Chordata; class Actinopteri; order Labriformes; family Labridae; genus Labroides; species Labroides dimidiatus. The sequence continues at coordinate 24,469,595 of CM061145.1, forward strand.
ACTGACTCAGCTGTGATGCAGCTGATTTTCATGTCACAGCTTCAGCATGTGTGTGTGGTATTCGTAATCACATTCACAGCAGACTGCATTTTAAAAGGGTTCAGAAAGTCATGAATGCCCATGTATAAATAAACTGGCAGGTTGCTGCATGACAATTAATCTGAAATACTCTGCAGGTCATCAGCCAAAAACATGCAGGAAATCCATACTAAAAACCTCTCTGTCTTCTAATTTTCAGTACCTCTGTTGAGTAGGCGGTTCATTTGCTTAAAGTGAAAGTAAACCCAAACTCTCACAGACAACAGGAAGTGAAAGATGCTTTGGTTAACACTTTCATGACATTTTTATTCAAAGATGTCATGCAAAGTAGTGCTGAAAGCACTAATATGGTAAGGTGATATAGATATATTTACTAAGGATGTTTTTCATGTCATAGAATTTTGCACTACAGTGCCATTTATGTGAAGAAGTATCTCCAACTGAAGCTGACTCACAACCTACTCACGCTGAACTAACTGCTGGTGTACATTTTATCTAATAAGCAGTAAAGTGTAAATTGCCTACTCCACATACTATTTTAAAAGTTCCATTGCAGTAACAAGTTTGAAAAGAGATGCAAACATAATTTGCAGAAACAAACAAATACATGTGCACTGCTCTATGCTTTTTTATTAAAGACAGGCCCTGGTGTAGAGACAGAACACAGTTTAACCCCAAAGAAATTACATTAGTGTATTTCACAACACAACAGACTGACTGTGTGCAGTTTATGTGGAGAAAGGGGAGTCACTTTTTACTCAGTTTGAATTACTGTACAACAATCTAAGACTTTTGGTAAGAAATAAACTGTACTTAAACCTAAAAACATCGGAATTGTTTCTGAAGTTTCTCAGATCAGATAGAAATGAATGTGTGCTCACCAAATGTTTGCCGTAACAGAAAACTAAACATTGATAATGTTAAAAAAGCTTTGAAGGCAGGTGCACAAAAGCTCTTGGTCAACATTTGATCGTCAGACAGGTCTAAGATCAAAAGTGTGGATTAGAATAACCAGTTATTCTGTTGTGCCAAAGTGTTTATTTACTTTTTGTGTTGCATTCCAAAAGTAGCTCCTGTGGCTTCACATCATATTTGTCAGTGCTATTTATGATGCATTTATGCACCAATTTTTTTTTTACAATTTTCTGTGTGTGAATGCTGCATTTTTAAAAGTAATTAACAATCTGCTGTATATTATATAGGTAGTGATTATTGAGTCGTCAATTTAGGGGACCCAATCTACAGAAGGATGACTTTAATCATGGTGTGGGGTTTTGGTGTCATGCTGGACCCTCAGCACAACAGGTTAATTAATTTTCGGAGTGATTTTTTTCTGGCTTTTTAAGGAAACATCATGTAGCTTCATACTTCAGACAAAAATCTGTGTGAAAGGTTGGTGTAAACACAACTACGACCTTCTGTGTTTGCCCTGCAAAAAAACACTGAAGTTGTTGCATTAAAAAACTTTACAGAAAGGTAAAACAGCACCTCTGTGCATCAGACTTACCACCAAACAAGAAAATCTCCAAGGAAGCAGCTTTTGCTACAGGGCTACATGATTTGATAACATGTTGTTAAAGGTTACACTTTGTTATTACTCTAATCAAAGGAATAAAACTGTTATTACAGTGAGCCATGCTTGTTCTCAGTTTTATGCAAGATCCTCACTTAGACCCAGCTAACTTGTAATTTAAACCACTTAAAAGCTCCTCCCGTCCTACATGAGTCAAAGCCACATGGTTTAATAAACACCCTTTGAGTATTCAGGTACTCAGTCAAATTACATTATTATATTCCCCTTTGTGAGATCACAAATGCTGGAACATGTGGTTAATGTAATTGGATGCATCATTGAATAATAGATTTAATTTATGTTGGTGTTTTTTAATCTGTTGTCCTTTCTTCAGTGTCACCAATCTAAAAATGCATCACGATAAAAGACGGTTAAGAGCCTCTTTAAAGCTGTCCGTATTCCCAAATTTGTTTATATTTTTACTCCGGACACGCTGAGATAACATGTTGTACCCCCCTCTTGCAAAATGGCAAAATGGTGTATTTGCCTCTCAAAGTTTACCTGTAACATAATGCATAACAGTAGTTATTCAGTGACCAAATTTCTATGTTACGTGATTTCTGGCTTCTAAACAGTGACAAACGATGAATTGAAGTTTTCTCTAACCTCAATATTAAATTCAAATAGATGTTTGAATTTGTTTCCTGACTTGGCACGTTTTATCATTCATCTTTAAATTACTGCTAATCACTACAATTTCACCACTCCTAATCTGTTTCATAAGCAGCAGAGTGACCTCATTTAATAACGACTCTTGAATTAAATTAAATGTCTGAGCTGTCTATTGTCCTCCATGGTCAGATGCTTTTAATGAGAGTGTCTTTTTTATGTTACTGTTCTGTTTTCACAGGCCGTTGGGGCTGGCAAGAGCTGAAACCATATATATACAAAACCCAAGCCAGGATCTTCCTGTGACGCTGCTGTCAATGTATACATCCAGCAGGCATTTTTACGTACCCTTCTTTCACAGAAGAGTAAGTGTGTGTGTATGTCTGCCATGTTGTGCACAATAAACTTACAAGTCCTGAAGCCTTAAGTGTTAACATGTCTGAAATATCTTCCTGTTTCCTGTCTTGTTCTAGGTGATCCCACCCAGAGGGAAGACATCTTTTAAACTAATTTTCCTCCCATCTGAGGAGGGCAGTGTAGAAAACATATTATTTATAAACACATCGGCCCATGGGCTGCTCTCATACCAGGTCAGTTTTATCAATAGTCCTCCGACTGTATAGTGACAGACCATGTCTTGTTGGGATGTTGCTGTAATCTCACATTAGAGGTCCTACTTGCCAAACAAACCAGACCTCTGCTGTACAATCTGTTTTAATTTTTTGATGACTTTGGTCCCAAACAACCGACTGTTAGCAGCTGATTTGTGCACAGAGCTTAGATGGAATACAGTAAGATTACCTGTTTTTTTTTTTTTTTTTTTTAACTTATGAGTCAAGAAAATGTTTTCTGTCTTTGGAATTATTAAAGTAGATTGGTGCAGGGTGTGACCAAGTTAAACTTTGGCTTCTTGTGACAAAGTTGTGGAATTTTTAAGCATGAAAAATGGTTAATCTAGGTCTTCATTATTGCTCGCAACATAATACACTATAGATTTACAAACCACTGCTTCTCCTCTTGCAACATTTATGTCAATGACTTTGTGTTTACCTCAGGAGACCTCTGTATGTTCACTCTGTTCAAAAGCTATTATTGTACTGTCTGTTAATTTGCATTCCCATGCTTCAAACTAGTGTGTGCTCTGGACTTATCTGCTCCCCCGTCATGAAGTTTGTCTTGTAATTCCAGCTTAACTGGTTGTGCTTCTTCATATAACTAACTTTTCAACAGGTCCTGGTAAAAATTTGTTCTTCAAATTTCAAAACAAATTTGTAACATGCTTGGTGTTAATCTCTTAAATTAATCAGTTGGTGAGGGAAAACTAGAACTGAGTGAAAAACACTCTGGCTGTTTGCCAGTGACACTGGAACCAGAGCAAACTTTCAATTTACAAAACATCAGAAATGTGTCACATTTCAGCAGTCTGACTCTGAATATGCTCAACATTGTTTCTCGTATGCAAACAAACATGCAGACACTGCCTTCAACAGTGCCACTCCCTTCTCAGGTTTCAAAGTCACGTTAAGGTTTCAGCCAGGCACTTGTTTATTGACCTTCTCTACCGTAAGATAAATCTTTGCAGTTGATGGTGTGAACAAAGTGCAAAACTTATACCTTGATATGAGGTATATGCAGCTTTAAACATGCTGATGAGGTTAAAAAGACATAACAGCAGGGTCTTAGTTCAAAATGTTATTCATTGTGTCATCAGTGTGCTTTTTGTTTTTCTTTGTTTGCCATTTATTGATGCCAAACCTTCTTTAGCTGAATTTAGTCAGACTGTTTTCAGTCTTGATGTGGTATTTAATCCAGCTCTTTGTAGCATTGCTAAGTCTTTGAAAACACTGTCAGGTCTTTATAACACCATGATGTAGATACTCCTTTTTTATGTCAGTTTCTCTTGTTTTCCAGGTATTTGGTGTGGGAGTTCAGGGGGGTTCATTAAAATCTGTCCAAAGAAAAGACAGCGTGTTAATGTTCCCTCACATCCAGAGCATTAAGCTGACCCAAACTCAGGTATGTGGTTAAATGTCTGTGTGGTGTTTGTTAAAGCCATGCATGACAGTGAGTAACAGTCCATCATTGAAAACAGCTGATTTCCCCTTTCCTGCCAGCCCTGATAAACAGACTGGCTGCATATATGCACACACAGAGGCCGTTTGATGAACCTGGATAAACTCGTCATAATAAAATGACCTTACATGTAGCAGTCTCACAGAAGCTCTTTAATTGTTGAAAATTTAAATGTTTGCATTAAGAATGTGAACACAAAGGAATCGGTGTATTCTCTTAGACCCAAGCATAGACATTGAAAGTGTGAGACATCTGACAGGAGCTCTCACTCTGCAACAGGAAGTGGGGTGGCAGTTGCAAAGTGTCAGCTTGGCCGAGGGCAGAGACACTTGAGCTCCCAGAATCACTCAGGCAGCTGTTGCTTGTGCTGAATGCAGTCTTAAATTCTCTCATCAAGCTTCACATTTGATCATACACTTCTTAGAAGTATTCTCAAAATCCTCATCAGGTTCCTCATCAAACCGTTAAACTAACTCCAATTTTATTTATTTTTTTGTTTTTATTTTTTTTTATTTTTGTATGTATAGCATATAATTCTTAGGCTGACAACAATGCATGAGCTAAAAGAATATGTCTGGTCAGAGACTGTTTGAAAGGTTATAGTAAAGTATGTGTGTGAAACTTGAGGAGGGGATTATTGTCAAGTATGGCTCTCAGATGACCTCTTAAACTTTACAATCAAACTTTCCAGTTATCATGCAGAAGTTGGCTTTGCTGTGTAAACTGTATTTTAAGCACATGCTGAGGCTACAGTCGACATTGAGCAGTTCCTGGTTAAGCTATGTTCTTTTACTACATGTCATGCCCCACTTTTTACTCCCCTCATCTCCTCTCTTCACAGCTGTCCTGTCAATAAAGGCAAAAAGAAAATGCTAAAAATGTTTTTTAAAAAAAAAATTAAAAGTATACAAATATACTGAGAGGAAATGTTAATTTGCTCTTGTTGTGTTAATTGATACAAACTGCACCAATCATAAAAAGTATTGACAAACACTTTTTGATTGTTTTTCACGTTTATGTGGGACTAAATGTTTATTTTTCTTTCATTCAAATCATCTCAGATAGTCAGAAGTGGAATTTATGGATATCTGTCCAGTATTCTACAGCATGCAGTTCACAGTTAGCACCACTAGAGTTCAATATAGCTCTGCTTGATATTAGTTACTACAGGCCATTTAATGCTTTTGAATGAAACTTCTTGCTGATCTCATCTTCTTCATTCTCTTTTTCCTGTAGGAAGATGCTTCCAACATCACCATACTGGGTCTGCTCCTGGAGTGCAGCTTACCCAAGAGTTTATTCAGCAATCTTCAGGTACTAATTTTGCATTTATTGAAAGATCTCATCACACACATATTTTATAAGATATCATTTAAAATACTTTACTTTTACCTACCTACACAAGTGGTAACTGGAGTCTTTAATTTCCTGGTTGCACACTTTTGGATTGCATCTCATTTTTCCCCTTCTCCCTTTGTTGCTAGTTTCTGACCAAGTCAAGGCTAAAGGCTACATGAAATTAGATTTTGAAATCAAGTTAAGTCTTCCTAACCAGAAAGATAATTCTCAAATGTTTTAAATATATTTGCTTACTCTGATAATTTACAGTCTTAAAATTTCACTTGCCAATAAAAATGAAATGTGTCAGCTGGGAAGAAAGGACTGTTAAAGAAGAACAGGCTGAGTCCAAAGAAAGCTTACTGGAAATTATAATTGTATTTTACAACCATTTACAGGTGTTCCCTTTGCTATTTATTGATGTGTTCCCACCCCTTGCTCTACATAGGAAATATGGTGACTATTGAGTTTGAGAAGTGTCCACTATTCCATATTCGACTTTTTGACCGTTTTGAGTGCACCAACTGAGAAATCAAAGTGCACTGCGTTTTTCCATGCTGTCAGTGTGAATGCACGTATGCACTCAAAATAGTGTAGTAAATGTAAAAAAGTAAGTGCAGAAGTACGCAATTTGGGACACAGTCCAGGTGTTAAATCATCAGTGACATACGATCCTTCACTGTTTTTTGCGTCACTAGTCACTAGTGAGTTTTTCTCACAGCTCTCGTCTCGCCTACCCCTTTAAGTTTCAGACGTGCTGGTCTTCTGCTCAAACAGACAGCCGGGCTCATCATCTGTTGTCTGCTGAACCCCTGAGGAGGGTGAGATTTCTGGCCAGACTTTTAATTGCCCTCTCAAGAGGCTTTAATCGTGTCTCCCTTTGCTTATGTTGTGCAATACACATGATGCAAGAGTTGACAGCAGAGAGCCTAACTATCATGTCATGGCAGTACAAACTGGAGTCATCCTTACGTTCTGTTGCGTGATTCTACCAGCTGTGACATTCGGCCCTTAGCCAAGATCAACACCTGCCTCTCTGTCCTTTTTAAAGACTTCATTAACAAAACCGAGGACTGGCCTTTGGTCAGCATCTACACTGTAAATAGACCAAATGAACCTCACAGGATGTTAGAAGTAGTCTTGGTTCCATGGGGATTAGGTTTGTATTGCATCCTTGAGCCTCCATGGCTCCAGGCCAGGGCTTCTGTCGACAGGTCGTCAAGAGCTGATTCATCCACTGAGACCAGCCCTGGTTTATAGAGAGATTTGCACTCTCCCAGCACTGACTTGTCAGCTTCTGTAGGGTGTTACTCGCAGGCTGGGGAGATGGGGGAAGAACTGGGAGATGTGGTAGATTACTGCCAGCTTGTTTGTGTCTGATAATCTGCAGCCAAAACGGTTATTAATTTATTCAACACTGCCTAATTTTCCTTTACTTTCTCCTTTACTCTGGATTCCTTCTCTCTCAAATTTCTCCTTGTTGCTCCCATGCGTATCCTCCTGTTTGGTGCATGACTGACATTTCCTTCACTGTCCTGTTTTAGGGCTCCTGCCTACAGAGTGAGGAGCGCCTCAGCCTGCAGATTAATCTGTCTGCATGTGGCGACCGACCCGCTGACCTGGACAAACTCAAACCTTACGTCATCGAGCACATTTTGGTGCTGTTGATGGCCCCTGCTGCCGGGCTGGCTGCAATAGGTGGGTTTGTTTGACCTCCTGATCCAACGTCTGGGAGAGAACTAGATGGCATCAGTTTTACTGAAATGAATTTTGAGTGGTGTGTGTTGCTCATGGGGCTACATCAGCCTTCTCTTACACCAGTTAGACCCAGTTTTGTGGTGCATGGATATCAAAAGGAAAAGGTTAAGATAGTGTTTGCACTTAATGCTTCCCTTAGGGGAATGCTTTTATTCCTCCGTGTTTTATTTTGAGAGAAACCTCGACAATAGATGATATGGTATTAATGATTATTCTGCTGTCAGAAGACAAAAATTTATAATGAGACTCCAGTTTTACTTCATTGCACGAACTTCACAGACGTCAGAGAGGCAGATTTGTACTGGTGAACAACTACTGTGGACTGTGTGATCATACTTACCCATACAGACTTTTACACTCAATTCAGTGAACTGCATTTGAATTTCTTAAAACTTGAGACCATGTGTCAATTTTCTTAGATAGTTTTGTTTTAGTTTCTGTCACTAGTCAGCATCAGGTGATGACTTATTCCTGGTTTACGCTTCTTCGTCCAATCAAAGCTTTAGTCTAAGCCATTCGTCTGCTTAGCCCTGTTCCAACATAGAAGCCTACAAGTGTAGCCTGATTTGCACCTCCTCCAAAATGTACCCAAACATTGAAACGACTTGGAACACAAACCTTGTAATTGGTCCAATGGGCAGCATTGTTTTTCTTGCATTTCAGGAAATGAAAAATTTACTTTTACACAAAAAACAAACAAAAAAATGTATATTTAGGATCCCCAGTGTTTTTTTGTATATCACACTGCACACAGTTTGTAATTGTCTGATTTGTTTCAACAGGGGAACCAAGGTTTGGAGTTTATATGCTGAATTCTGGAAGCAAGAAGCTCTTCATAAAGGTAGGGTTTTACTTTGTTTTGCTATGTTAGTATTAGAAGAAGCAATGTATTCACTTTAACAAGATGAATTATTTCCCCAGGACATGCAGGTGCTCTCAAAAGTTGAGGCCAGTCTGGAATTTAATCAAGTTCTTCTGCAACCAGAAGCAAAAAATTTCACTCAAGTGGCCACGCTTGCCTGCAGGGGTAAACACTCATTCCACTTCAAATCATTTCCTCAAGATATTCCTAAAAGTCGTGGTAATATTACATAATATTCTGATGACAAAACTTTTGTGTGTTATATCAGGTCCATTGCCAGGCCATGGAAGAAAATGCACAAGTCATATCAGTTTAAAAATTCTGGGGAACCAGACAACATCCAGCTTCCCTGGATTACTATCCACACACAGGTAATTTTGAAACCTTTTGCAGTTTCCCACTTAAGTCATCTTTTAAAAATCATAAACATAAATTGTCCCTTTTGTTATCAATATTTATGTCTTGAAGTACATTGACTCTGGAAGCACAGTAAATGTTGTACTGAACATCTGATCCTTTAATGCGATGTATAATATCTAAAGTGACATTGTGTTAATGCTTCCTACAGACAAACAGTGGGGGATTTGTTCAGTCTGGTCCAGCTGAAACAAAGAGATCCAGATCAGGTGGAGCTGTGGCTGACAAACTCCCTCCTACCTTTTGCTGTGCTAAATGCCAGCCTCTCGCAGAAGCTGCAGGGAGTAATGAAGGTAAACATCACCACCTTATGGGACAAAGGAAAGCAGAAACGGCTCACAATACTTTCAAGTTGGGAACAGAGTTTGGTACAAGTCTTTCTTCTGCCCTCTATCTGTCAGGTTGTGAACTTCAGCGCTCCACAGATGGTTCCTAATGGCTGCTGGCAGGTTCTGTCCCTCCAGCTACTCAGGAAGTCTCTGCCTGTCAACCAGCTGTCCACCCTAAGTCTGGACACCAGCCTAGGAACAGCACTGCACATCCCTCTTTATTTTCACTCTACTCCTTTCAAGGTAAAACATAAGCTCTGGTGTTTGTTGATCTTGTTATGTTTGGAATCAGGACACATGATCAGATGTGGTAATCACGGATGCGTTTGTCAGCAGGGAGAGGTGATCTTTGAAGCAGAACGTGAGTGTGGACGCCCTTGTCCTCTCAGACTGTCTGAAACAGGTAAGACTGTGAGCATCCCAAAAGCATGCGTGAGAGAGATTTCAGCCACTTTTTGTTGTTTTTTTTTTTACATTAATTTTTTTTCTGGTGTCTCATCAGGACATTCAGAGTGGCAGCGCTCCCTCCTCCCAGACTTCTTTACCTCTTCTTGGGCTACAGACAGCAAGCTGGCTGCTGAGCTCTGCTCTCGCTGGCAGAACCATAAAGACAAACTGCCCTGCAGGTCGGACACATGACAGAGATTTATTTTCCATACTGATGTGTGTCATGTCATTTTTCATTGTGAACACTTTAACAGTGTTAATCTCTTTGTCCTCTTAGGTGGCCAAGACTCCCCGTAGAGACATCCCTTCCTCTGGACTTTGGTGCTACACCTGTTAATGAGAGCAAGGTGGGCAAAAGTTAGCTGCCCCCAACTAAGGGCACAGTCACACTGGTCATCTAAACTGTGCCGTACTGAAGCACAATTGCCCCCCCCCTCCCCCCCCCCCCCCCACTGGCCAGTATGACCTGTGTTTACACTACTCTAATATGAGACTTCAGGTACACGTATGGCCTGCCTACGCCACCATGAAGTGCAGTCTCGTCATTGTCATGAGACACAGAGAACATGACTACGACTCTAGTTACTTTTTGGCTCATATTAAGTTGTTTTGGTCTGACACAGCCCTCTAACACCTGCACCATTACTTAAAATGACTGTTTAGAGGATCGTTTATAGCAATATATCCGTTTGCTTGTGTTCATACACCGCGCTAAAGCACACCTCTTGCCAAACCGTGCCAAAGAGGGGAAGTAAACCATGCCTAAGCACAGTATACTTGCAGTCACACTGGCCAGAGGAACTGGACTTAAGGGTTGAAGCATGCTAGAGCACAGTACAGTTGGCCACTGTGAACGCAACCTAATAATGATGTGTTCTTCTGAGCTGAAAAATTAGTTCGTTGCAGAGAAATAATCTTTTTTTTTTTTTTTTGTTATTATTTCAGGTTAAGACATTCACGCTGAAGAATCCTTCCTCTTCCGTGGTTTCTGTTGAAATTCGATGCCTCTCTTCGTATCCTGCCCCACTTGAGGCTCTGGGCCTCCTAAACAAATGGTTTGCAAGAGTTTTTTTGTATTTGGAAACAAGTTTTTAACCCATCAAAGTGCTGTATATCTCAAATCTTATCTTTTTTTTCTCTCTTTGATTTGTCAAACCTCTGTTTTCATTGGCAGGTTTAATATCAGCCCAGTTATTGTCAACATCACCACAACAGAGTTTTCTCTGTTGGCCTCTCCTCCAAAGGTAAACTCAGGAAACATCCTGGATAGTGAAATTGTAGCTCTGTCTCAGTATTTACTCATTGGATCTGACTTTGTCTTACTTTATTGGATCCATTAAGCAAAACATGAACGTGTGAAATTTGTACTCTTGCCACTTACTGTCAAAATAAAACTTTTCCCTGTTCCTGCCTGGTTGTCTTCAGGGAGGTGAAACTGTAGAGGACCTAACAGGAGAGAGTTTCGTGCGTCTGCAGCTGCAGCCCTGGGAGGCAAGAGAAGTAGCTGTGGTCTTTACTCCCTCTGAACAAAAACCCAGCTCTACTGTTCTCATCATAAGGTACTGTGGATATTTAAAGAATGGAAGTGATCTTCTCACGTGCAATAATAATACAGTAGATTATTTGACTTTTGTGAGCAAGCATGCACAATACCTTAATTTCTAAAGCAGCAGAGAGATTTTTTGCTTTGCAGTTATTATATTTGAAGCTCTAAAAAACACTACAGATCAGTAGATCTTGATAATATTGTGGAATTTTTTCTACAGTACATGATCTTTAATATCTTTTTAACACTGTTACAGAAACAACCTGACAGTGTTTGACATAATGACGGTGCAAGGCTATGGGGCAAGAGAGCTGCTGAGAGTTGGAGGCAAGCTTCCCGGCCCAGGAGCATCTCTGCGCTTCAACGTACCTCAGTCAACTCTCATGGAGTGTCGAGACGGTGAGATTAATGTTTAAACTACACATCACTACATGACTATAGAGCAGTGAATTCAAGAGGTGCCTTTTGGCAATGCATCAAACAAATGGTTCCTATTTGTCATTTCTAGGCCTGCGCACCAACAAGCCGCTTTTTGCTATCAGGAAGAGTTTTAAAGTGGAGAACGCAGGAGAGCTTCCTCTGACTGTCATGTCCATGAATATAAATGGATACAAGTGTCAGGGGTTTGGATTCGAAGTCCTGCAATGTCGTCCCTTCAGCCTCGAACACAACTCCTCCTCTGAGATCACCATTGGGTGAGTTTCCACTGGTCTTCAGCAGATTTAATTATTACTGTTCAGACTTAAGGTTTAAATATTGTTGCTATGTTGCTATGTGACCTCTTCTGCCCTTCATATTAGTTATGGAAGTCGTAAAAATAAGGTCTCCTATTCATTATCCTTTTTCTCTCTACTTCCTCCCTTACACCTTGTGTCTCCCTTGTTGTTTCTATCGCCTTGTTCTTTCGTCACTCCTGCTGTTTCTTTGTCTCTAACTTTCTCTACCTTTCTGTGTCCGCAGTTTCACCCCAGATTTCACTTCCTCCTGGGTGATCCGGGACCTCACCCTGGTGACATCACGTGGCACCGCTTTCCCTTTCACCCTGAATGTGACGCTGCCACACCACATGTTGCCTCTCTGCGCTCAGGTGGTCCCAGGTCCCAGCTGGGAGGAAACTTTCTGGGTGGTCACACTCATCTTCACATGGTTAGAACCTTTCAGTTATTGTTCCTGCAGTCCTTCACCAGGTTCACTTAGGTTGTTTAAAAACATTGTCTGTGTTGTGATCTCCACAAAATAAAATGTAGAAAACTGATATTTCATCTATATAATTAAATTTTGATTTGATTTCATCTTATCCGCTGTATCCGTTTGTGTTTCAGCTTTTCCCTGTTTGGTGTATGTCTGATGGCCTTCCATCAGGCCCAGTATATCCTGAATGAGTTTTCAACTCCCAGCATCAGAAGCAACCACAACTCTGTCCTGTCACGGGATAACGGGCCCGTCAATAATATCACACCCAATGGAGTGAAGTAAGTCCAGCATGTTCAAAACTGTATGCTTCATTTCTGGTAGTGAAGTACATTCACTTACTTATTTGTCTTTTGTTTATGCAGTAAAACTAAGGGCAGTTGTAAGAGCTATGTAGACACCGGGCACACCTCAGACAAAGGTAAGGGGCGGGGCTCTCCAGCTTTGGCCAATAGCCCTGCCCCGCGCCCTCAGTCTTCAAAGAAGGGATCGTCCATCACCCCGTCACAGTCACAGAAGAAACACAAGGTTTCACTCTATTACACCAAATACAAGTCCAGCTCGTCCAGCACAGCAGCTGGAGCAGTGATGGTGGATGAAGAGCACGAAGACTTAACACCAGACCCTCCACTGACTCCAGACCCTGATATCTGTAACAACAACGAGCCAGCTTTCATCAGTGAGATGGACAAAGAGATACCTGCAGACTTTAAAGAAGACCCCCACAGCACTATAGAAGAAAGGGTGCCAGCAGCAGTTATGTTTCCTGTGGAAATGCCTGCTGGTTTCCCAGATAATGTCACTTTAAGTCCAGGACCCAGACCAGGCCTGTTGTTGTGCAGCCCTGTCGATAAGAGCTGCACCGAGCTCTATGCAGAGAAGATTGACTCTGAGAAAAGGGACAGTACTGAAATGGAGGTATGCAAGGTGTAAATTTATTTATTTATTGTCTTTGAAAAGCATGTAACCAAGGGCCTTATTTAAAAAAAAAAGATATTTATATGTATTTTATTTTTTCTCTGCACAGTTGAGAGAAAATGAAAAAGGGCAGAAGAAGAAAGCACAGAACGCAGAGGCTGGCACTGTCACAGGAAATAATAAGGGAAGGAGGAGTCGCAGAAAGACAGAAAATGCCTCTGGGTAATCCCCGTTTTAACTTTATTTTCATCCAAAAATATATTGACACATTTTTTTAACTATCGTAATTTATGTTGTGGCATACCTGCCAACACTCCCTAAGTCAAGAAACGGTGTTCATTTTAATGAAGCCCCAAACTGCAAGATTATGTTCTTTAATATCCTCTCTGTGTCACAGTGCTCCAGAGCACAATGTGGTCGTGATGCCAGAGAGGGAGAAAGAACCTGAATGGAAAACAGGAGACCACAGCATCAGTGGAACCCGCAACAGGAATCGCTCCTGCAACGGCTCTAAATCGGAAGTACCAAAGCCTGGACAGAGCATTGAGAACCCCCTTAAACAGAACGGTGGGTGTCATCCTCACTGTCACAGTCCAGCTGTATCAACCCAACATCATTAGTATTTATTTGTTTGTAAAGGGAACATGTACAATATTGAACATAAATGTTACCATTTGGTGCATTCCATTCTGTTAACGTCACTATTCTTGCCAATGTCCAGCAGGTGTGTGTCCTGCTCGTACTCGCCGAAAGTGCCCCACTGAGCGCCGAGGCGGTGGAGTGTGCGAGTCAGGCTCAGACTCAGGCAGCTCATCAGGCAGCGTGAGGGCCAGCAGAGGGAGCTGGGGCAGCTGGAGCAGCGCCAGCAGCATGGAGGGCGACAAAGACCCGGGCGCCCGAACACACACTTGCACTACCTCATCTAGAAAAAGTGAGACGTGCAACACCTCCCAGAGGAAAACTAGAGCTTTTGACATCCTTTTGAGTGTTTTCAATGTGTTAGTATTTCTGGATTGTTGCATTAACTCTCTTCTTATTTCACAGGGGAATCCATGCAGTACGGTGTCTACCCAGTAGAGCGAGACTGCTACCAGAACATGAATATGAACTATAAAGCTCAAAGGTACCTCAGCTAACACTCAAACACACACAGCAAAAACACTCAGCCAGTCAGAAGAGATGATGGCTGTTTGAAACTCCACAGAAATATGCTCTTAGCTGTGTTCTTTGTGAATGTCAACAAAAGATGGGCATTACTGTAAATCACTGTTAAAAAGACTAATTTTGTTTTTTTACTTGGTTCTTACATGCCAGTTTCACCTGTGACCTTTTCTCTTCTCTTAGCATGAACATCTTGTATCGTAAAGAAGTTTGCCAAAGCCCAGATCCTCCAGCTCCCAGCTTTGCTCCAAGTTTTGCTGCCGTTGCTGCAGGAATGGACAGGAACACAGGTTAAGACATTAACTGTCAAAACATACTTGTTTAAGGAACACCTGTCCATAAAAAAGTGACAAATAAGAGTTGGTATAAAGTCCAAAGTAAAGACTGTCCTTTAAACTTGTTAAAACAATATGTTAGATGTTTGTTTAAATGTGTAGTTTGGATTTCTGTTCATGCCATAGTATTTTATATGACATCTCTATTTTTAACCAATTAAAGAATCAGTCCCATTAAATTGTCAAATGGTGTAACCACAAAAACATGACAAGCATTAAATAATTCACTTTACTTGAAGTTATAAAAGTGTTCTGATTAAACAAGTTATTTATTATAATATATCATTTTAAAGTCAAGTCAGTAACCAAACCAACTCACATTTATCAGTTGCACCAAATTGCCACATTTTTCACTTCTGTCTTCAATGAAAAAAGACCAACATTACTTCTGACATGTATTGAAACATAGTCATGTGTCTTCTAGACTTGACGGGTCAGTGTTTGCCTGAAGAGATGTGGACCCCTCCATCCATCCCACTCACAAATGAGTTCAGATACAACACCACTGAAGCTCTGCCCTACATACCTCAACCAGCAACCACAGCATCATACAACGGGTAGGTTTCTGAAAGAGACAAACTATTTGAAATTACCTTCCCAGTACTACAGTTATTTGTCTGTGCTTTTAATTTGTCTGTGTTGAAATGTGAACCGTTGCATTAAGTGTTTCCTTGTTCCCTGCAGGTTTACTTGGAGTAGTGCCAACAGCCATTGCAACAGTCCCTACACCTACTGTGAGGACAACTACATAGGTACAGACACCTCTAAATTCTGTTTTCAGCTTGGACTGAGAAGAGGAATAAAATAACATTTTTGCTCCTGGAACAAACACTGAAGACTCAGTAGAGGTTCCTCTGGATGTAAGTTCTGTATTTGTTACGATCAATCTTGCAGGTAACGGAACATTTTCGAGTGGTTATCCCAGTCAGGAGGGCCAGAATGCACACTGCAGCCAGACCAGCTGGAGTGAGGAACAGCCTCAGGAATCGCCCTCCGCCTGGGAAACGGCAGCCTGTGTGGGCAGCAAGGTGATGAATTACATAGCTACAGAATCCAGCTGCTCTCCTGCCTCAATTCAGTCTATCTTCAGAGTAGGCAGGAAGGAATTGAGTTAATTATTTATTTTTTTATTTTATTGCGCCAGAAGATCAAATGTTACAGAGACAAGATTTTGGAAGATAAACTGGTTCAATCAGAGCTCATGTTCAGCCCCACACCTGCCATTAAGATCACATTACTCTCACTATCCTGCGCCCTTGCTTCCCTGCACTACTCTAACACACACATTAACAGCACCAGTGGCTTGTCAACACCACACCATAAGGGGAAGTTATCTTCTCTTGTACTTCACTCTGCTGCAAATTCCTGTTTAAAAATGAGGAAGAAGGCTATTTGTAGTCATTAAACCAAAAGTTTCTCTTATGGGTGGGTTTTGTTTACTGCTCTCCATGGAACTTCTTCTTTTTGGTACAGATGGTCAGTGTAGGGTGCAGTTTTCTATTCGCTATTCAAGCAGATTATTGCTGTACTATCATACTCTCAAAAATATGGTCTGAGTGACAGTAAATTTATGTAACAGTGTATTTTAGCTCATACACAAATAGATTTAGCTTCATCAACAAGCTGAAAATCAATCTTTTCTTGCATTTCCTGACCAAAGTTTAAGAAATTTGAGTTGAAATACAGAGCACCTGCCCAAACCTTATCTGCCCAAAAATCAATCAGGGTTTTACAAGGCATGCAATTTAAAGATTAACACAGGAACATAAGATGGTATATTTATGAGAAAACGAAGAGGAGCTTTACTGTCTGTTTAAAAGAAAGAAGTTATCTAATAAATGACAGCCAGGTCATCGCTGCAGGCAGCAGACAGCTAAATGAGAGCAGAACACATGCGCAGGTAAGCTTAGGAAGTGCCATAGAACTTTAATGCAAAGATAGTTTCTTTATTCATCTTTGGACAGGACACTAACGAGCCAGGGTTTGTTTAAAAATTAGTTTTAACTGCTTAAATTCTCTCTCCTTATCCTGTCACAGCCATACTTCTCGGGGACCCGAAGCCTCTCCCCCATGTCCAGCCTTTTTGGATCCATCTGGACCCCTCAGAGTGAGCCCTACCAGAGCCACCACTTCCAACCTGAGCGATCTGCCCCTATATCCCCCGTGTCCCCCATCACCCCACCTCACTCCCCCTTCAGTCGGGAACCGGAGGGAAGATGCGCCCCCATCCAGTACCCTGGCTTCAACCCGTTTGGCCCACACATGAACCTGGACATCTGGAACTCTTCCTCCAACCGCAGCTCCAACTCACAGCTCTCCAACGACTCTGGCTACTGTGGAGATGTTTAAAATGAAAAAAAAATATTGTGGCAGACCTTAACAATGAGTGCAAACATATAAAACATTGATATGTAAAAGAAAGGAAATAAAAATGAATGTTCTTTTATCATTAATGGGGGAAATGTGAATATTCCTTTTCTTTTATGTTCCCATTTTCAAATGTTAAATGTTGTGAAAGGTTAAGCCTTTGTTGTATATTTTTCTAGATGTTTTGCAGTTTTGATCATAGAAAATAAAAAAAGGTTTTGTACTTGAAGCCATTCTTTCTTTAATTAATTAACACCATTTTTGCCAAAGGACTTGGTGTATAAGTTTACTTACCAGTTAATATTTATCTCCCAGCTGTATAAATTCTTGATTATGATTGGTTAAAACCCAATAACAATGGCAATTAATTCAGGACCGCAAAAAGTAGCACAAGGAACAACCAAGTTGCAGACGTACTATTTCAACCTGTAGTAAGAGTCCATGTTTATAGAGTTATATTCACCTCTTACTATTCACAGTGAGACGAAAGCCACAGTTTCCAACAGCACTGGTTAACAACAGAGGATATATATATATTTTTTTGTTACTCAAATTATTTTGAAAGCACAAAACTTTGGATTGTTGGTTAAGTGCTGAAACTAGCAGACAGAGAAGGAAGAAGCATGCAGAAAACAGGATGTTAAACAGCAGAATAAAAGAAACTTCACCAAAATTGACTAAAATGGACAGGAAGTTAACAAGCCACTCTGGGTTGCGGGAAAATGGACAGGAAGTACACAAACCACTCTGCGGTGCGGGAAATGGCAGCGTTAAAAGACTGGTAAAGTGAAAAACATTACAACCCCTATTCAAATGAAGTTGGGACATTGGGGAAAACATAAATTAGAAACAGAATACAATGATCCACAAATCCTGTTTGACCTACATTCAATTGAATATGCTAAAAGATATTTATTGTTTAAACTGATAAACTTTATTTTTACAAATATTCACTCATTTTGAATTTAATGCCTGCAGCACATTCCAAAAAAGTTGGGACAGGAGCAAAAAAAGACTGGGAGAGTTAAGGAATGCTCAAAAACACCTGTTTGGAGCATTCCACAGGTGATCAGGTTAATTAGAAACAGGTGAGTGTTATGATTGGGAATAAAAAGCATCGTCAAAAGTCTCAGTCATTCACAAGCAAGGATAGGGTGAGGTTCACCGCTTTGTGAACAACTGCACAAGCAAATAGTCCAACAGTTTAAGAACAATTCTCAATGTACAATTGCAAGGGATTTCATTACCTGCGGTTCATACGGTCATCAAAAGATTCAGAGAATCTGGAAAAATCACTGCACGCAAGCAGCAAGGCTGTAAACCAACAGTGAATAACCGAGAACTTCAATCCCCCAGGCGGCACTGCATTAAAAACTGACATTATTAAAAAGTAATATGGTCTTGTCACACCCTGTCAGAATTCTGTTTGGCACAGCCACCACACTATGACCAAAATTCTAAATACCAGGCTTTCAGCTTTAACTTCATCCCCAGAAATGCCTCTGCCTTGAGATTTCACATAAAACTTTTCCAACTTCCGTTTGTAATCTGCAGTAGAAAGATTAGACTCCAAAACCACCTAATCCCCTAAATATATCGAACTTACTGATTCAAACCATGGATTTTCAACCTTACTCATGATTCAGTTGCTGGCTTACCTCAAACAGCTTCCTATTTTTGGTTCAGTTTGCACACTA
This sequence comes from Labroides dimidiatus, assembly GCA_030710495.1. Taxonomy (NCBI): domain Eukaryota; kingdom Metazoa; phylum Chordata; class Actinopteri; order Labriformes; family Labridae; genus Labroides; species Labroides dimidiatus. Next base: position 24,488,255 of record CM061145.1, read on the forward strand.
AAGTACTCAGCTGCACTGAAAAACAAACCGACTGTTGTTCCAGGGGGAACCAACTTCTGAGTTTACTTTAAACTTCTTGACTTACTTATGAGGCAAGGGGAAATAGGTGAGACATTTTCTGGAAAATTAATCAGTTGACACATCTCTCAGTTGAGCTATGATTGTGTTGAGTGTGTGGGAACATTCTCCTCTGAGGCGCGGGAGTAAGGTACGTTATTTTATTTGTTCACTGATTCTTTTAACTAAATCAAGAGTTCATCCCTGAGCATCTTGGAACAAGATATTAAAATGCTCTAAATAATTATTAAATTAAATTATTAACAAATTTGTAGGTTTTTGAATTAAAATCATATAGGTAATGCAAATTTTGCATTTTTGAGTCATTCAAATGTATTTTGGGGACAGTTGCTTTGTCTTTATTGAGATGACGGCACAGCACAAGCAATGAAAAGCAGCAAAAGATCACTGAACAACTGGCTCTGTTATTATAGGCACAAATGCATCCACTGAACAAAACTGGCAACCGCAGCTTTTACAATTTTATTTGAGAATCAGATGTCCTTTATTAAGACAAATACAGCCAAAAGTTGAAGTACTAAAATGAGTCAGCCAAAGGTAATTTTCCCTCCTGTCAGCCAACAGTTTCAGTCCTTCTTATCTTGAAATATGTTGAGGTATTTTGGAAAATAAACCAAAATTTAAATGCTGACCCTAAATGCATTTTTATTTTATTTTATTTTTTTTTAAATAAGCCTGATTGAAGCTCCTATATGGATTTTTTGGATTGAAATTAACAGCAAAGAATCTTTCAGAGCTTCAAATGCCAGCAAGTAAAAGAGCTTTGAGATTTACAGTTTCCCTGATTGAAGTTTTTAATGTCTGAACCTGCTGTTTAGGGAAAGATGTCAAACCTGACAGAAACAGATTTTTTATTGTTTTTCCACACTGAATACTCTCGTTTAGTTAAATGCTAATGAGCACAGGATGAGATCTAATTTACAAGATTAGGGGGTGACAAAATTGGCAAAAACTGAGGTTTCTCAGCAGAAGCTTTAATGTTTTTGTCTTTTATGCTTTATAGGGACTCAAGATGCCCCCCCTGTCAGTCCTCATGTTTGTCCTGCTGATGCATCAAAGCTCCTCCAGACCACAGTGTCACAGCTTTGAACAAACATCTTGGGACTGCTCGAGACAAGACCTGGGCAGAGTCCCTGCAGCCCCTTCATGGCTCATCACTGAACTCAATCTGTCATTCAACACTCTCAAGGCAGTAGAGAGGAATGACTTTGAGGAATATGCTGGTTTACAGTCGTTAATGTTGAACAACAACAACATCAGAACAATCCAGGAGCAGGCATTTTCCATGCTCACAGGTTTGGAAAAACTGGACTTGTCTTATAACAGACTGGAGAATTTATCTGCAGGATGGTTTGAAAACCTTTTCTCTCTTCAGCATTTGAATCTTTTAGGGAACAGATATAAAACACTGGGTGAAGGAAATCTTTTCCAACCACTGAGAAGATTAAAGAGTGTTTATTTTGGAGGACCCTTCTTTCGATCTGTTGGAAAAAGGGACTTTTCTGGCCTCAGTGGTCTTGAAGAAGTTATTTTTGATGGAAGTAAACTAGAATTCTACGCAAAGGGAAGTTTGAGCCAAATCAGGCCAGTCCAGCACATAACACTCAGTCTGTATAACCCATTTATGAGGAATCAAAATCTTGTGAGAGATATTTTGTCCGATGTTGTTCACCCAAACACAACCCCAACGTTCACTGACACATGGTTTTCTACATCCACTCAGATGTCCTCGTTTCGTGTGCTCTCTTTAGGTGGAACAAGAAACCTTATCTTGAAACGTGTGAACATGACAGTAGCAGCCTGTTTGGCATTCATTAACCAGATGTCAAACTCAAATTTGACCAAGTTCGTATTTGAAGATACAAAAATCTTCTTAGGTTTTGAACCTTTCACAAATAACCTAAACATTGATGAGTTGGAGGAGGCAATCTTCAGAAATGTTGATATCCCTGAGTTCTATAATTTTCCAGCCCTCTTGTTCCTGGCACCTCTTTTTAAAGTGGTGCGCAGAGTGTCTTTGGTAAACTGCAAGTTGTACGTCATTCCATGTAGCTCCATGGTTCATTTCACAAAGTTACAGTATTTAGATATGAGTGAAAACTATTTAACTAATATAGGTCTTAGCACTTTGTTATGTGATGGCAAAGGTGTACTCCATAATCTGCGAACCCTAAACGTCAGTCGAAATTACTTGCTTGTAGTCAACAGCCAGATATTTGCCAATCTAGATAAGCTTGAAAACATCGACATAAGTGGAAATAAGTTTGTAAAAGGTATGCCTGAGACTTGTTATTGGCCGCCCAGTCTCATCTTCATGAACCTTTCCTCATCATTTTTAACAAAAGTAACTGCTTGTTTGCCGGCAAGTCTGCGCATCCTTGATCTGTCAAACAACATGTTGACTGAATTTAATGTCATGCTACCTTCTCTCACAGAGTTATACATCACTGGAAACAAGCTCATCACTTTGCCAGATGGTTCTTTCTACCCTCGTCTTGCATTTCTCTCCATTCAAAACAACACCCTACAGACACTCAGCGCTAATATTCTGAATGCATATGAAAACCTGAAGAGTTTGGAGGGGAGTTCGAACACATACGTCTGTTCATGTGACTTTGTCGCATTTATGACACAAGAAGTGAAGAAGCATCAAGTCACAATCAGAGATGAGTTCAGGTCATACATCTGTGATTCCCCTGACGCTGAGAGAGGAAGGAGTGTCAGAGATGTAACGCTGTCGGTGTTTGAGTGTCATGTAGTTTTGGCTTTTTCTGTTCTCTGCTTTGGTATTCTTGCAGTGATTCTGGTTATTGCAGGTTTGTGTCACAAGTTCAGTGTTTTGTGGTATCTGAAGATGACTTGGACTTGGTTGAGAGCTAAGAGGAAGCCAAAGTTAAAGAAAGGAGAACTTGAGTATGACGCCTTTGTGTCCTACAGTGAAATGGACTCTGGATGGGTGGATGCACCCTGGAGCAGGCCCAGCCTCCTTTCAGACTCTGCCTTCACAAGAGAGACTTTATACCCGGGGGCTGGATCCTGGACAATATCATGGACGCCATAGAGAGGAGTCATCGCACTCTGTTTGTCCTCTCACAGCACTTTGTTAAGAGTGAGTGGTGCAAGTATGAGCTGGACTACACACATTTCAGACTGTTTGATCATAATGACGACACGGTTGTGCTGATTCTGTTGGAGCCCATTGATAAAGAGACCATCCCCAAAAAGTTCTGTAAACTGCGAAAGGTCATGAACTCCAAGACGTATCTGGAGTGGCCCGATGATGACAACCAGATCCCCAGATTCTGGCAGAGCTTAAGAGCAGCTATCATGAGACCTGAGACCTGAGTTTAGTGTAAAAAATCTTTTTGATAAAGACAAAACATGGATGTAGGGTATCCTGCTGCAGAACTATCAGAGTGGGGTTTAATTCTTTTGGAAACTTTTAGCCAAATTGAATTTCCCATGTATACGTTATACTTCATACAAATCACATTTTATTATGTGGAATGGCATTTTATGATATTGTATTGCATCTCAATGAATCCATCATATTGTATCAAATGGTATTAAATGGGATGAAAGTATATCATATTGTATCTTAACACATTAAAGCCTATTATACTGCATAGTATTCTAACACACAGTAGCTTATAGTCAAATCAAAACATTTTCTATAGGAAGAAAATCAATTCATGTTGTATTGTACCACATCATATTCTCAACATCAGATCTCTATGTTTTGAGCATTCTGCAGCCAGAAGATTTTAAAAAATGCTCCATAAAAATTAAACCATGGCTCCAAGACATTCCAAAAATTATCATCCATCATGATTTTGAGAAACAAACATAGGAGGACCCAGGTGCATAAAACTAAAACTATTTATTAATCAAAAATCCAAAAACCAAAAATTTTAACAAAAAATCTAACAGTCCAGATAACACTGACTCTCAGAAATCTCAGAAAGTCCTGAAAAAAACGATAATGCTGTGAAAGCTGAACAG